>OVAF01000125.1:14309-68863 GCA_900406245.1 Odontarrhena argentea | reverse complement strand
CAGATCTGGGAATCTAGTTTCTTCTTCAGAGATCCTGGTTAGGAAATCCTGTTAGTCTCTAGGTGCTACAATTGCATCTAAAGTTTTCCGAACACTAAAGTGATTTTTATGTTTAAATCATGTCGGATAATTGTTATATATATATATTTAGTTACAATATTGTGTTATCTGAAATTTCAGATTTTGCGTTCAAATCATGAGTTAGAAATTTTCGCAATATGATTTAGAAAATTACGATTTGAATCATAACCTTGAAATCACTAGTTTCCGCCATAAACATGGATCAAAATTAATATAGAAAACCCAAAAATCATTATTTATTACAATTATGTGTTTTTTTTTAAATGACGAGTATGGTTTTTTTGATTTCGAAGAATCGACTTGGCATAAAAAAAAGCTACAGAAATGGGTANGGGGTTTAAAAAAAAAAAAAAAAAAAAAAAACACCCGGATAGTTAAATTATATTTTTAATCAACATATCTCGATTGTGATTTAACATCAAGATTTTAAAAACCATGACTAAACCTTCAAACTTCAAATTCATGTGATAATGATCACTTTTCTTTATCGTAAAATGTAACATCAAAATTTTAAAAATCATGATTAGACCTTTAAAATTCAGATTCACGTGATAATGATCACTTTCTTTTACCGTACATAAAATCTAGTTTTGACGCACAAAAAAAAAATTGATTGTAAAGAATTTCAATATAACAAATATAATTTATTAAAAAAAATATGGACCAAAACACAAAGCTTAGAAGTTTATATTAGTGTTGTCACTGTATCACCGTATTGTTCAAGTTCAGATAAGTTCATATTATTGAATAATTTAAAAAAAAAAAAAAAAAGGAAAAGTCACATTTTAAAAGTGAATTTCACAAAAATTAATAATTTTGAAATCGTAAGAAACCAGACTTTGATGCGCAAGAAACTGACAACAAACTATAAGCATACTAGATTAAAAATTTAAAGAAGTGTTAAAACCATAAGAATTAAATATGTTTTACTTAGAATGATGTTTCTTGAAATAGAATATTGATCCCATTGATCGTGTTGACTTGGCTCCAGCCACATGTTTTCACGCAAATATAGTCGGAACATTATTGTACGGAGTGGTTAACATATTTATCACAATTGTTGGCAACAAAAGTATTATCTAGTACCAAAGTACGATAAAGAATTGATAATTTTCCCAAACTAATATAGACAATTTTATTTTGTATTTGAGCCATGAGGTGTACTACTTTATTCATGGTTTCTTCTGTTTTCATCTTCTTCATTCTGAATCACATTGGAGGTAATGTATTCTTCGTATTTTGATTTTGTTTTGTTATTTGAAGAGCATCTAAACATTGATGGTACACAATAGCAAAAGATAGTGTTATATAACGAAAAGTTCAGTTCTAGAACAAGGTGTAATTTAAGCAGTATTGTACTACTAACTTTAATTTGTATATTTATAACCTAACGATTTTGATGTGGTTGGTAAAAAAACCAAAATAGAGGTGCAAGGTGGAGAACAACGTCCGAGTGATCAATGTTGGGAAGGAGAAGCATTTCCTGGAAAATGCGGATCTGATGGAAACAAAAAATGCATAACTGAAATGCGAACAAGCAAATATGCTAAGAACCCGAATCAACACTATTTTAGTTGCAAATGCACCAAGGAGACCTCAAAATCCAAAGACAAGGAGGAACATTTATGTTCATGTCAAATGCCTTATTCTGATTGTCTCTAATTTTTTAAACAACCCGATGAGATTATTTTGGGGTTGGAAAAAAACTTAAACAATGTGCTAACAATTTATAATATAGTATGCGTATCTCATTCCATTTTCTTTTATTTCTTTCATTCCTAACTAGTAAATTGTTGAGATAAAATCATTTCTTTTATACTAGAATAATCAATAAAAGGCTAGGTCTTTTTGCAGCGATTTTCTATTTTTGACTTAACTTGATATATATAGTTTATGAAATTCTATACATTTTTGGAAGTCATGAAAAGAATTACACAAATAAATATGGTTACAACTTATAAAATTACATGAAATAATATAATTTTGCATGTAGCAAAAAAAAAAAAAAAAAAACATTATAATTAGCAAAGTAATTAAGAAAAAAAAACTCGGGTGTGCGTACGTACGTCTAAAAGGCCAATGTTAGCAAGCTGTATGGCTCTTTCCTTAACCCAAAAGAAAAGAGAAAGTAACCTTTTCTTTTCAACTTTGTTCTTCAATTTTCTATTGTCTATTTTCACTTTTTATGTTTATATACATTACTTCAAAAGCGAGATATATATGAAGCTTCCTGCTTTGTGTTTCACGAGTTTGAAATCTTTTAGTCATTAAAGAACAACAAACGCTTCCATAATCAACAAAAAGCTTAGCTAGGAGTCAAATTAAAACTTCTTTTCGTAAGTGAAAGTGACCATTTCTTAATACCATCTCTTTTAATTTCCAAAATTAAGGAAAAAAAAAGAAATGAAAAGCAAGTTCGTGCATGTTCTTCTCTTATTTAAGTATGTTCTTTCTCAAGGGCGATATGTAAAAGTGATTTGACATAACCATATGCATAACGTGTACGACTCTAATTAAGTTTACGTTGCCATTATTGTTTAACTAATCCAACCATTAACTGTATGTTTTGGGAAATGTCTTAAAGTTTTCTTAGTGATGTAGTACACGTATGTATGATATTTTTTGGTAAAATATTGTTTTTCGGAAAATAAAATATAAGATGATGTTGTTTTGAATAGTAAATATTTGATGATGTTGTAAAAAACTTTCAAGCCATCTTGCTACTTGGTTATTTAATATATAAGCAAATCCTTTCAAAAANAAAAAAAAACCTTTAAAAAAAAAAAAAAAAAAAGTAGGGTTGGGCAACTCACATTTTTTTTTTTTTGTTATGTTTGCGCTAGGCCACTAGACCACATGTGTGCATGATAGATATGCTTACTTATTTCCATGTCTTGCTGTTCTGAATTTGGTTTGAACTCTCTCAATCCGTGCTTAACACTTTTAGAGACATTGCTGCTGATAAGAGAAACCCTTTTCGTTAGATCATATATAAGATTTGTACATTTTGTCCGGTGATTTGTGTGCTCCTTATAAGATATATGGGTGTCTTCTAAAGAATATACATATTTCTTGTAATGATATTGTGCAATATAAACTTTTATTTTGTGACAATCCAACTCCACCTTTTTTTTTGTCAATAAAAAAAAAAGATATCGATACACCATATTTTGGCCTATGAATCTAATTTATGAATGATTGAAAACAAATTTAGCTCCAAATAACATTTTATAAAATCCGGTTTGGAACAAAATAAAAGAAAACAGATTCTTAAAGCCCTTTAATATTTTGATATTTTATTGGCTATTTGTGTATATGACTATATGTAATGATAACTGTACACAATATACAGTTGCTTGTATAACGGCTAGTGAGGCTCTGCTAACCTTCAAACTTCTTTGGGCCTAAAACAATCTTGTTCTCTTGGCCCACTTTCTTAAAGCCTCAAGCTAAAACTTGGAACACTGAAAGCAAACTTTATTTCTTCATAATGTCGCATCGTATATATAGAAGTTTAGGATAATAAGAGAAAATATCTTTTCGAAAATTTCAACGCTAGTATGACGAATTTGTGACATTATGAATTAATTATTATAAGAATCGACGCAACGTGTTGATTAAAAAAAACTCGAAGAAAAAAGTAGTTAAATGTTGGTGTTGGGTCCGTGAACGGTCGAGGCCAAAAAAAGAGAGATTAATTTCAAACTCTTTTGACATTTTGAACCTTTCTAAAAGTTTGGTTTTATTTTGTTCAACGCCAAACACGTAGCAGAGATTTGAGTTGGTGAGTGCAAATTCCATCACACCAACTCTGATAAAATTATATCATCAATGATCTTTTATCCATTCAACATAATTGCATAAATTCTAATATCAGTATAATAATATATTAAAATTTAAATGATAGAATTGAAGCCAATGAAAGAGAAGCTCATATAGGCTGTGAATTGTGACTCACCAAATAAAATATTTGTTTAGAGGGAGAAAAGCACTAATTAGGATTAAAACAATTCGAACAAAGTTTTTTTTAACAATTTTATATATATACATAAAAAAGTTTTTCTAAGAATGGTCAAGAAAAAGTGGAAAAAAACACCGTCAGAATAAAAGTAGTGAAAATAATTTGAACGAAGTGTGGCCAAAAAGGAACCTTTTTCTCCATACAATATGAAACAAAAATCCTTTCAGTTTAATTTTTAGTCCCTCTTTTCAAAAAAATTTATATATGTAACTCAACACCACTCAAAACCCTAGTGTATGAAAAAGAAAAAGGGACCGCAAAATATTAAAGTGGCCAATAATGTCAAGATCAATGTCCTATATATGTTTGTTTTAAAGAATATAAATGAGTTTGGAAGGCTATATTAGAATGTTAATTTTGTAAAATGCATGACATGAAATTAAAGAACACACAACGAATCCACATGTCGCCAAAGAAAAGAAACCGAAGCTCCAATCACTAAAGGCTACACAAGGGGTCCTAAGTCCTAACCAAATGGTGCTATACAACTCAATGGTCAATTAGTACTCTATTATATTAGTTGAGATTAGTGATTGATTTTTCTGGAAACACCATTTTTTTCATTTCAGATATTATAAACAAATAGTTTTCTTGTTATAAAGATTTTTTGAAAACTATTTGTTTATAAAATTTACAAAAAAAAAAAAAAAAAAAAATATTATGTCTGACTTCCCATTTTCAACCTATGGTTTAGAATGGGAATTTAAGTTACACTTTACATCAAACACAATCGAAAATTTAAACTAGTGATGATATATCTTAAAATAATGATAAAAAAAAGACTTTTTATCATTTCCTGAGTGAAATCTAATATTCTTGGAGTAATATTTATCTAATTTAACTTTTTCTAAAAAAATTATAAAGAAATTCATCATTTATGCCATAGGTACAAAAAGTCGGTTACCAATGATGGAGTTATCAGAAACGTACCAATGATGAAGTCTAAACTATTGTACTTTATATATATGAGTTCTGGCTTGATATGAATAGTCAACACCATACTCAAACTAATTCACCCGAGACTAAAGTTGACTCAATATCAACAGGTTAGAAGCAAGTAAATAAAAACGGCTCCTTACAGAAATATAAAAGAAAAAAAGATTGAGATTCGAAGTTAAGATCTCAATCAAGAAACTTATCTTTCAAAATTATCTACACCAATAAACATTTGTTAAAAAAACTGATCGTTTATAAATCCATTAATGTAACACATGCTTAATATATTTTTATTCGACTTTATATTATATTCGAGACACAATTTTTCCAACATATTGATATCATATACCATAATGAAGCGTTATTTACTTATTTGGAGCAAAGCCAACCTTAGCAATTACATTGCTCCGGTTCACAAGAGGGTAACCAACGATTGTCTGAAACTGAAAATTAGGAAAGATCAAACACACCGACTCAAATAAAATTAGTTGTTAAGTGTTGTTTATTTTTTTCTTTGGATTAACCGAAAGATTTTGGGCTTTTAACTAAACGGTTCTAGGCCTAGACATATATATCTTTTTGGCCGGAATTAAAATATTTTATATAATACGAATTTTAAGAGACAGTTGAATTAGCTATCTCAGTTATTATTGTTGTTATTTGCTTCTTCTTTTAATTACTTTTCAAATGGCTACTCTAAAAGCTTAATATAACACAAATGTGACTATGCATTTGGGATTTCAATAAAGCAAACTCAGAAATCAGAATATCTAATAGCAAGTAATTTTATGGAACAATTTTCTTTAATAGTATACTCTAGCTAGGACGTGTGTTTGATTCTGATGTCTTTTTAATAAGAAGTGCGCATGCTCCATACTTGATTTTGGTCTATTCAATTAATATTAATTTGATTTTTATATCAATAAGTTAAAGTGTTATGGTTACAGAGCAGAGCAAAAATGTTCATCATCATACCAATACAGATCGCCATGGAAAGTTGGTAACTTGTCCACTTAACACGACTCATCAAATCTCTTATAAAAATAGGAAGTGATATTCAATATAGAAATTTCATTGAATTTGAAAGAGTTTAGATTCCTATCAAAATTCTCAATAAATAATTTTTTACATTTTAAAATTTTTTAGTGTTATTTAATTTACAGATTTTCCAATTCAATACCAGTGGGAGTGTTATTCAATACTATGTAATATTCATAGTCAATATCATTAGAATACCAGAAATTAATAGAAACGTGAAGAAACAATACTTACATTTCAATTAAGGTGTTATTTGTGTGAAACTTAATAAATACTCATTAAAATCTTTTAAATATATCCTTTAAGAATTAATTAGTATTCAAACATTCAATACTCCCCCTTAGTTTATAGAACTGACCATTTTTTATTACCCCAAATAATAGTTTTTTTACTCTCAAATCACAAGAACAAAAAAAAGAAATTTGTTTCTATATTAAGTATTATTGAAAATATATATTCCTATATAAATATATAGAGTATCATATACAAGAAAAAAAAAATTCAAACTTTCATTTATAATATTGCCTAAATCACTGGATTACATAATCTAATCATCTTTGATTAAAAACAGAGTACACATATGTGTCTCGTTTGCTCTCACCCACCCACTTAACCTGCTAGATTCCCACGCTATCTTTTTGTTTCCCGAAACATTTTCTTCGGCTAACAAATCAAACTGCATTAATACTTCCCTTCTTCTTCCCCAAATCCTCTAAAAAGAAAAAAAATCTATCACAAATAAATAAAAATGGAGGAAAGGGAGAGTTTATCAAGAAGCCTAAGCAAGACCTTGGGAGATTTGTTCAAGAGTGGTAGTAACCAATTCTCAAGAAGAAGTGGTTCAATGGTCGATCATGACGAAGAAGCTCTTCGATGGGCTGCTCTAGAGAGACTTCCTACGTTCACTCGTCTTCGTACCACTGTCATACAACCTAATGATCTAGTCGATGTCACAAAGCTTGGCGTCGATGATCGACAGAAGTTTATCGATTCCATCTTTAAAGTCACTGAGGAAGATAACGAGAAGTTCTTGATAAAACTCAGGAAACGAATTGATAGGTACTATTCTAATATTTTTTTAAAAATTATTTTCAACATAATTTATGTAATCTATGTAGTATACTTTTTTTTTTTTTTTTGGTCAACAGTAATCTATGTATACTTAAAAAATTTTCTTTGTTTAGATATGTGAGATTTTTTAACATTTACGATATGACTGATATGGCAGAGTCGGGATAAAGCTACCGACGGTAGAAGTGAGATTCGAGAAGTTAACGATAGAAGCGGATTGTCATATCGGAAAAAGAGCTCTTCCAACATTACCTAATGTTGCCTTAAACATTGCAGAGAAAACTCTTGGTCTACTTGGTTTCAACTTTACTAAAACCACTAAACTCACTATCCTTAAAGATGCTTCCGGTATAATCAAACCTTCAAGGTAAATTTTATATTTTAAGCCAAATTATTAAAACTTGAAGTTAATCATGTCGCTTTTATATTATTTTTATGTTGACTATTTTTTATGTAACGTATATATTGGTTTGGTTGGGTTTGCAGAATGACACTTTTATTAGGTCCACCGTCGTCTGGGAAAACAACTCTTTTATTGGCTTTAGCTGGGAAATTGGACCCAAGCTTAAAGGTTAAATACTCATGGCTAATTCTAAATTATATAAATATAAAAAAAAAACAAAAAGAATTCACTAGAAAAGTGATTAATGAAAATTAACAGGTGACAGGGAATGTAACATACAATGGGCATGGATTAGAAGAGATTGTGTCACAAAAAACATCAGCATACATAAGCCAAAACGATGTTCATATCGGGATCATGACTGTCCAAGAGACCCTTGATTTTTCTGCTAGGTGCCAAGGGGTTGGCACTAGATACGGTAATTTATATATCGAATTCTAGTTAGATTGTAAATCAAGTTAATAAGTTCTAAATCGCGATGTTAATTGTAGATTTGTTGAGTGAGTTGGTGAGAAGAGAGAAGGACGCAAGGATCTTGCCAGAACCAGAAGTGGATCTCTTCATGAAGTCTATAGCAGCTGGGAATGTTAAGAGCAGTCTCATTACAGACTACACTCTCAAGGTAATACACTAATCACTATTTTAACATATAGCGCGATTTTGTCGAAAATGTTATAGAGTTTGCCCATCTAATCTATTAGTAAAGGTATTAACATTCTTATAACTACTGGTAGTTTTAGAATTACTTTTATAATTTAATAAGTTCTTAACTATGAAAAGTTGGAACCTTTTTAACAAAAAGAAAAAGCTATGAAGACTTTAATTAGGTACATGTGTTTCTGTGAACTGGTTTTAAAATTTGTTTTTGCCAATATACTTATGATTGACTAACAAGTAGGGAGATATTTAAAAATCCCCTAACTTATAAGATGTATTGCAATGAAAAATAAAATAAATCATTTATTTAAATTAAAGATCACATACTAAAAGTCTAAAATTATATTTTGACCCCAAAAGAAAAAAGAGAAAAAAAATATATATTAAAAGTGTATATCAATTATCTGGAAATAAAACCAACTCACGCCATTGGTGGACCCTATATTCATCTACTCCATTTCTACTTTTTACCTAAAAGTGAGGATTCTATTCAAACTTCACAGAATAACCCCAATAGTTCAGAAATTAAATAATTTAGTCTATTCTGTTTGTTAATTTGTGGGTAATTATTGATTTTTTTTTTATTATTCTTTCAGATATTAGGGCTTGACATATGCAAAGATACGGTAGTGGGAGACGAGATGACAAGAGGAATCTCAGGTGGTCAAAAGAAAAGAGTCACAACAGGTAGTCATAAATTAATAATACACATTTTTTCTCCTTCTTTGGGTCCATGATAAGTCCATGAGCTACAATTACAAGTTTACAACTAATAATTAAATTAACAGGAGAGATGATAGTGGGACCAACAAAGACATTGTTCATGGACGAAATATCGACCGGTCTGGATAGTTCAACAACGTACCAAATAGTGAAATGTCTTCAAGAGATTGTTCGGTACACGGACGCTACGGTTCTTATGTCTTTGTTACAACCAGCTCCTGAAACATTTGAGCTCTTCGATGACATCATTTTATTGTCCGAAGGCCAGATCGTGTACCAAGGTCCACGTGACCATGTTCTTGCCTTTTTTGAGAGTTGTGGTTTTAAATGCCCCGAGCGCAAAGGCACCGCAGATTTCTTACAAGAGGTCCACTTCTAGTCCTCTTTTGCCCTACTAACTTTAAAAAAAAAATTAAGACCCCCAAATGGCCCTTATTTTTAGTATTGTAATTGTATAAGAAAATCAAGCTAACCCACTTGCCTTGGTAAACAGGTAACTTCAAGGAAAGACCAAGAACAGTATTGGGCAGTTCCGAGTAAACCATACAGATACATTCCAGTCTCCGAATTCTCGAAACGTTTCAAAACCTTCCATGTAGGAACCAATCTTCGAAACGATCTATCAGTCACTTACAACAGATTCAACTCACATCCAGCTTCTCTAGTCTTCAACAAACACTCTGTTCCCAATTCTCAACTCCTCAAAGCCTGTTGGGACAGAGAGTTGCTTCTCCTAAAACGCAACGCCTTCTTCTATGTTTTCAAGACCGTTCAGATCATTATAGTGGCCGTGATAGCCTCTACCGTGTACCTGAGAACAGAGATGGGCACAAAGGACGAGAATGATGGGGCGGTGTATGTTGGCGCATTGATGTTCTCGATGATTGCTAACATGTTTAATGGTTTCGCGGAGCTTACTTTGATGATTGATAGACTTCCCGTGTTGTACAAGCAACGTGACCTTTTGTTTCATCCTCCTTGGACCTTCACTCTCCCAACATTTCTCTTGAATATTCCTATTTCCCTCTTTGAATCCGTTGTTTGGGTTGGCATTACTTATTACTGTATCGGGTATTCTCCGGAATTCAGCAGGTAATGCTGATTCTTTATCTCACGGTTGTTATTATTGATTAATACTATCGCGGATTTTCAACATGTTCGATATGGGTTCTTTTGCAGGTTTTTGAAGCATTTATTGGTGATATTTTTGACACAGCAAATGGCTGCTGGTATATTTCGATTCATTGCGGGAACTTGTAGATCGATGATTCTTGCTAATACGGGAGGATCTCTAGTTATTCTCCTCCTCTTTTTGCTTGGAGGGTTCATTGTTCCTAGAGGTTATATAAATTAACAAGCGTTACACATCAAAAGTACTATCAAATTATTTTGTAAAAATCTGAAGGTGTTTTATATGTTTTGATGTATGGTTTATAGGTGACATTCCTATATGGTGGAAATGGGCTTACTGGGTTTCACCAATGGCTTACACTTATGATGCTTTAACCATCAACGAAATGCTATCTCCTAGATGGATGGATCAACCGGTAATATTTCTTTCGTAGCTATTAAAATGTCTTTTGATTTCGGCTTTTTTATATATTGATGATTAGTTAACTGAAGGTCTCTTTCTTTCCTTTTGCAGTCTTCTGATAATTCCACGCGGTTGGGGTTGGCTGTTCTTGAGATTTTCGATATATTCACGGATCCAAACTGGTACTGGATCGGGGTAGGAGCCATTCTCGGGTTTGCTATTCTCTTCAACGTCCTCTTCACCCTCGCTCTTACATTCCTAAACCGTAAGAAAACTTATATTAAAATCTCCGATATATACGAGATAATCCATCCATAGCCAGTACTCAGTAGCTTATGATATGAAGTATATGAGCAATGGTATTTCTTATCATTTGTTCTTAAGTTAACGTCAAATTTCCTTGATATCCCAGCAATAGGCAAGGCTCAAGGCATCATTTCAAAAGGGGATGCAGAAGAAAGCAGAGCCGAGAATGGCACAGAGCGTAAGATAACTTACTCAAAAAGAGGAATGGTTCTACCTTTTACCCCTCTCACAATGTCATTTGATAGTGTCAACTACTATGTTGACATGCCTAAGGTAACACCAAACTATCCAAAATCTTCTTTCAAGTGTGTTTAGTTTGCGAGTATTAAAGCTAATATCGTAATCTTGTTTAATAAAAAAACAAAAAAAAAAAATAGGAAATGAAGGAGCAAGGAGTTACCAAGGATAAGCTTCAGCTGCTAAGAGAAGTGACAGGAGTGTTTAGGCCAGGGGTATTAACAGCTTTGATGGGAGTTAGTGGAGCTGGTAAGACTACTTTAATGGATGTTTTGGCGGGTAGAAAGACCGGTGGATACATCGAAGGAGACATTAGAATATCAGGTTTTCCTAAAAGACAAGATACTTTTGCAAGAATCTCTGGTTATTGTGAACAGAACGATATCCATTCGCCGCAAGTCACTGTTAGAGAGTCTCTCGTTTACTCTGCTTTCCTTCGTCTCCCGAAAGAAGTCAACAAAGAGGAGAAAATGGTAATATTTTTGGCATACTTAACACAAATAAGATCACTTGACTAATGCAAGCACTGCCTTTTGTAGAGATTTGTGGACCAAGTAATGGAGTTAGTAGAGCTAGAGAGTCTAAAAGACGCGGTAGTAGGGCTTCCGGGGATCACAGGGTTATCAACAGAACAGAGGAAAAGACTTACAATCGCGGTGGAATTAGTGGCGAACCCTTCGATAATCTTCATGGATGAGCCGACTTCAGGGCTTGACGCGAGGGCTGCAGCTATTGTAATGAGGACAGTGAGGAACACAGTTGACACAGGAAGGACTGTGGTCTGCACAATCCACCAACCTAGCATTGACATTTTTGAAGCTTTTGATGAACTTCTGTTAATGAAAAGAGGAGGACAAGTGATTTACGCTGGTCCTTTAGGCCAAAACTCCGAAAAGATTGTCCAATATTTCGAGGTCAGATTATACATTTTTTTTTTTACAATTCCATATTAAAATGTAAGATCTTTCGTTATCACAACTATTCTTTCGATAAACCGCAGGGCATCCCCGGAGTTCCAAAAATTAAAGAGAAGTATAATCCGGCGACATGGATGCTAGAAGTGAGCTCAATAGCTACAGAAGCTAAGCTTAAGATAGATTTTGCAGAGCATTACAAAACATCATCCTTATTTCAGTAAGTTAAAAGGACAGAAAACTCTAATCTTTTCACAAGATTTTAAGTTAATTATTAAAATTGAATTTTGGTGTAGGCGAAACAAGAAACTTGTAAAGGAAGTAAGCACACCGCCACAAGGAGCACAAGATCTCTATTTCTCTACACAGTTCTCGCAATCATTATTTGGACAATTCAAATCTTGTTTGTGGAAGCAGTGGATAACTTACTGGAGAACTCCTGATTATAATCTAGCCAGATTCTTCTTTACACTCGTTGCAGCTCTCATGATCGGTTCAATTTTCTGGAAAGTTGGCACAAAAAGGTTTGTACAAGGACCTAAAACCGAATCGAAATGTGAAATTGAACATCTGAATTTGCAATTACATAGACCTTATATGCAATTTTCTGTACGAACAGGGAAAATTCGAATGATCTTACAAAGGTTATTGGAGCAATGTACGCTGCGGTTTTATTCGTGGGCATAAACAATGCCACATCTGTGCAACCGGTCGTATCCGTGGAACGATCCGTCTTCTATCGAGAAAAAGCTGCTGTAATGTACTCTGCTTTACCCTATGCCCTAGCACAGGTGAGATTAAATCGATATTACTTACTTGCTTGACAAGAAACCTTGACGGGTACTAAACTAACCAAGCGTTTTTTCGATAATTTCAGGTGGTATGCGAAATACCGTATGTGTTGGTTCAAACCACATATTACACGCTAATTACATATGCAATGTTGTGTTTCGAATGGACATTCGTCAAATTCTTTTGGTTTTACTTCGTATCATTCTTCTCCTTCCTCTACTTCACATACTACGGGATGATGACAGTCTCCCTAACCCCGAACCAGCAAGTCGCAGCTGTTTTCGCCGGAGCTTTCTACGGACTATTCAATCTCTTTTCCGGTTTTGCCATCCCTAGACCGGTGAGTTTCGATTACTTTTATCACAAGAAAGCTTAAAACCCTAAGGGTTTTAGTTTGATCTGTTTAACATTTTTCCTACAGAGAATCCCAAAATGGTGGATATGGTATTATTGGATCTGTCCAGTGGCATGGACTGTCTATGGATTGATTGTTTCACAATACGGTGATTTGGAAGATACCATAAAAGTTCCGGGTATGACTCAGGATCCGACGATAAAATGGTACATCGAAAACCATTACGGGTACGACCCGAATTTCATGGGCCCAATAGCGGTTGTGTTAGTGGGCTTCACACTCTTTTTTGCTTTCATGTTTGCCTTCGGCATAAAAATGTTAAACTTCCAAAACAGATAGAGACTTTGAAAAGTCATTTATTATTATGAAAACTTGAAATTATGAAAAAATGAGATTATGACAAGGATAATTTAAGAAAACTCAATCACAATTCTTGTCAAAGAAGCAACGAGTGTCTCTATGATTTGTTGATGTTATCCGTTACTCTCCTTTAAACCTAGACCACTTGATCCATCTCATATTGAAAACGTGGCTGTTCTCATATGTGGATAGATTGCTTCACAAGTGGATTAAGAGTAAATGTATAATTTGGAAAGAACGAAACAGAAGACGTCATGGGGAAGACCCTAATCCAGCTATGAACTTGGTAGCTGCTATTGATGCAATTGTCAAGTGTAGGGCTCTTTCCCTAAAGGGAGTTCGGCACTATGAAACTGTTCTTCTTGAATGGTATACTTACAGAATTGGTTAAGCGGTAGATAGTCTTTTTAAGATTGTTCTTTAAATTCTGAACCCTTGTATACTGTTTTTTTTCTTGAATAAAGTTAACAATTTATTCAAAAAAAAAAAAAAAAAATTTATTACGTTTCGGGGACAGATTTAGATTAAATAATATTATCCTCATAATATCTCCATTATCTTTGGTTATCAAAACTGAAATTTTGTCGGTGTGTGTCATAAAACGAAAATCTCCAGCTAAGATAAGATAAATTAAAAAAGACAAAAAAGCTAATTATAAAAAAACACGACATCAAACGTACGATCGACCATAATCCTCTCCTTCTTACAAAAGCCAAAATACCGAAAATACCCTTGGTTCTCATTTCCATAAGAAATCAAAAACAAAGTTGTCATCTTTTTGTTTTCCAATGGTTACAAATACACATCTCTCTATTATCTCAATCTGAAAAAAAAAAATCTTTCTCGAATTTGTGTATTCGCATTTATTACAAAAAGAGGTTTCGTTTTCTTGTTTGTTTGCTTGTGTTGTTGTTGTGTCCCGATGACTCGTAGGTGTTCGCATTGTAGCAACAATGGACACAATTCACGCACGTGTCCAACGCGTGGTGGTGGCACGTGCGGTGGAAGCGGAGGAGGAGGAGGAGGAGGGTCTTGTTCTTCCTCCGCCGTGAAGCTGTTCGGCGTGAGGTTAACGGATGGTTCAATTATAAAGAAGAGTGCGAGTATGGGGAATTTATCGGCATTGGCCGTTGCGGCGGCAGCTGCTCATCACCGTTTATCTCCGTCGTCTCCTTTAGCGACGTCTAATCTTAATGATTCGCCGTTATCTGATCAACATAATGAAGGGTACTTGTCTGATGATCCAGCTCATGGTTCTGGCTCTGTTCATCGTCGTGGGGAGAGGAAAAGAGGTAACAAAAAAATATCATCTTTTACGGTTATTGCAGAAATTGAATGGGTCTTACCGGTTATTGTTGTAATCGAATGGTTATTACCGGTTAGTGTAGGATTGTTATTGGTTGGTTAAGATGAGGAATAGTTGTTTGAATTTCACCTTTCATTTGTGTAACATATTGTTGAACTTAGGGATATGGTTTATATGTATGTTTGGAAGATGGAATGTTTAAGGTTATTAATGTGATATGGTTTGTTACATGGATGTAACTTCTATAGGTGTGCCTTGGACTGAGGAGGAACACAGGCTGTTTTTAGTTGGTCTTCAGAAACTTGGGAAAGGAGATTGGCGCGGTATTTCGAGAAACTATGTAACGTCTAGAACTCCTACACAAGTTGCTAGTCATGCTCAGAAGTATTTCATTCGTCATAGTAGTTCTAGCCGTAGGAAAAGACGTTCTAGCCTCTTCGACATGGTTACCAATGAAATGGTTTGTATCTTTAACTCTTCATTATTTGTGTAATTTGGACATGCTTGGAGACATGTATTGAATGCCTTCTCTGTTTTGGTTTCTTTAGGTAACGGATTCATCGCCAACGCAGGAAGACCAAACCTTAAATCATTCCTCTCCAAGTAAGGAACCCGAAAGCAAAACATTTTTTCCTTCACTAGAGCTCTCACTCAACAATACCCCAGAATCTGAAGCAGTCAAAGCCACAGCGCCACCTCAAGAAAAACCCGAAGAAGCTATAGAACCATCAAACGAGCTTTCACCAATGCTAGTCCCCAGCGGCTTCTTTCCACCTTGTTTCCCAGTGACTTACACATTCTGGCTCCCCGCGACTTCCACTTCACTTCCCGGAACAGAACATTCCTTAGAAGCTGAGACATGTACTCAACAGCATCAGGTACTAAAACCAACACCTGGATTTGCTAAAGAACGTGTAAACATGGACGAGCTGGTCGGTATGTCTCAGCTTAGCATAGGAATGGCAACAAGACTTGAAACCGAAACTTCTCCCTCTCCGGCGCTATCTTTGAATCTTCTAGGAGAGCCCTCAAGACCATCGGCATTTCACTCAAATGGTTCGGTAAATGGCTCGGATTTGAGTAAAGGCAACAACGCCATTCAAGCAATATAAGACATCATGTTGTTGATTCAAGAATGATGAAGGAAGGTCCCTGACCGGATCAGACCAGAGGATGTTCCTGGTTTAGGACAAAACAAACCAAAGACAGTAGAGAACAGAGCAAGCTGTAAGTTTGTAACAATAGACTTACCAAACAGTAAAAACAAGTTTCTTCTCAGCATTACGTCATACTTACATAAGATCAGCACACATTACTATAATACCCTCTCATTTTAATATTACAGCACATTTAATTTCTTTCTTATTTAGAGATTTATTAAGAAAATATTACAAATGAAATATTTATTGCTACCGGTCGACCATTTCTACTGTTAAATGTTCGAGTGGAACATTAAAATTGGATATAAGCAAAAAAGAAGAAGAAAAGAGACTGAGTATATGTTCTTTACTGTGAAGCTGCTTTCATCAATGGCCAGCCCAAATCAAATCATGAGAGTGTTAGAATCAATGCTGCGTTACGAATAATTTCAAAAAAAAAGAAAAGGGAGCTTAAAGTCGAATTTTGTAAATGATTGTAATTGTGCCCCCATAAGTTCAAAAAAAATATTCCAGAAAAGGCACATTCTAATGTTCTAAAATAGTAAAAATGTGCCAACATTTCTCTAAATGTGTGTATTGGCAGTTTCACACTGACACAAACACACTATCTTGATCTCTTTCAGTTATGTTCCATTCTTGTGCTTCAATCTACCGTCTCTTTCGCTTCTCGAATTAATGACTAATACGGACTTTATATCCGGATTTCATTATTGGTAGTTTTATGCTCGAAATGAATTCACCATTATATCAAGTGCGGGTTTGTCGCCATTTGTACGTATAGGTAGAAGCATTTGGGATGATCAGGTATATCGTATATGAATGACCACACAAAGAGTAACATCTCGGGTCCGACCCATTAGAATAGGTTTAAATGAATTGATTTGGCTATATGTCCTCAATTTACCTTTTCAGGTTACTTGTCCTAAGAGAACTCTAAAGTTTAGCGTGCTTGAGCTAGAGCAATCTAATGATGAGTGACCTCATGGGAAGTGATTCGTGGTGTTGTATGAGTGGGGATAAAACACGAGGAAATGTCACGTGGTGATTGCATGGTCAGTACAGTGGTCCGACAAAGAAGAGATAGCTAATTCTAGAGTTCGATATATGTTTACGATGAGTTAAGCTCTAACAAATGATGATAAAAATGTGTGGTATGTTTGGTTAAGCTAAGTACTAAGAATAGAGTTAGAGAACGGGGGATGAACTAAGACTAAAGGATCACAATAATTGGTGCTAAATGGAATCATTCTCTTTTTAGCTATCTAAAGATAAGAGCTCTAGTCGCATCTAAGAATGATAAGGAACTTAGACATCTAAATATCATGGCTATAGCCACTACCGACTTCTAGTTGAGCTAAGAAATCCTAGAGTTCTAAAATCATAGTTGGCACAAAAAAACTTTATTGGGTAGTAAGAGCAACGTCTAAGTCAAATTTGTAGAAGGATTCATCACTTTTAGCTCCAAAGTCTCTAATTAATGATCATGTGCTCTAAGTGCAAACCCAACATTCAACAAAACCAGGCATGAGTTAATAACTCTCAAGCAAGCATTAGATCAAAATCATCAAATCATATCAAGGGAACAATTTCTCCTTCTTTGAGATTAAGAACCATAATCTTTTCAATTTTTTTTTTGTTGATCTCCTCTTTAGAGATGGTTTTGGTTTCGTTTGATCGTCTCTGTAGAACCATAAGCAATCATGCAATCATGAATTCATTCGGTCTAAATATCAGCGAATATATATTTATAGAAAGTGGTATATTGCAATTAGGATGGTGCAATAGTTATCAAATTTCACGTATTTTCTAGCACCTGATTGACCAAAAACTATATATTTTCACATAGAATAACTTAAATTGTTTCGTATCAACTTTCAACCACATCAACTAAAAACACTAATACTAGTAATTTTGTTGTTGTTGGGATGATGAGTAAAAGAAATTAGGTACTTGTTGTTGTATTAACATGTCGGAGGACGGTTCCCTATGATAGAATCTAAATTTAGCTCTATTCGCCTAATATACTTTTATGATTATGATTAGTCGCTATCAGCCGATTCAATTGGTTTCTAATAATTATATATGATCATAGCTTTTTCGGATTGGGGGGAATCATGTTCATAATATCTCAAAGTATAGCTTATTTCACGAAAGTGATAGAGGATAAAGATAAATGTATTAAGCATATACTTTAGTTAAGGGGGTGATAGATGATTGAAGTTACAGGTTTTAAACAATTTGATTATTTGATATTTATAGAAGAAAACAAATTAAATAGAGTGATAACCACAATTTATAAAAATGTGTCTCCGTGTCTGCATTATAACTTCTAACGAGTCATCTTCAATCATAAACCAGTCAACATTGTGTCCTTTATAAAATGCTTAGTTCAGATTAGGTGCTAATAGCTACTTGTGTTTTAACTTTAGTAGCCAAAATTCTCGTATCATTATATTCAACAAAAAAATCTCTCGAAAACTTTCCAAAGAGTATCTATCATTTTAATCATTAATTAATTACAATTATTAATCTTTCAATCATATGAAACTTATTGTGGAACAAGCCTTCTAAAGTATCACAACACTGATTTTTTCTCTTTTAATATATAATACCCTACAATCTACTAATTCCTAGCCTATATAGTCTACTAATCATCATAGCCGACTTATACTATTTATGATTTCCAAAAAAACAAAAAGAAACTTAAACTAAAACTATACATACTTGAAGTATGATACCCCCAAGTTAATTATTAATTTGTACTAATAATGTTGTAAATTATAATTCGAAAGGAGTGGATCATCATCTAGTTAATGAGAAATGTTAAGAAATTATATTTATAAAATACCGCCTTTTAAAATGATCATATTTCAGTTTAAAGAATGTAAATATAATTTTTTTAATAAAATGGATTATAAATGGTGACGGAAAAAGGATTATGAATAATGTTTATAAACCAGTTTATAAAAATTATTTATTAGGTTTTATAGATTTATACAATCTTAAGAGCTTTTATAAAGATAATTATAAGTTTTTAAAAGGTTTATGAAGATTTAGTAATTTTATCTAATATACTTTGTTAGATAGTTTATGGATAAATTTATTATAAAAATTGTTAGAGTTTTAATAAAAAAAAATTTTAAGAAAAAATACATAATGATGTTATTAGTTTTTTCCCCAACAACATTTATGTATTAAATTTTGTTCGAACCAGGCATGATGACATAGTGATAACTCTAGCAGTTTTAGTAATTTTTGATAATTGATGATAGGTTTTTGAAAAACAGAATAAAAAAAATGGTAATATTGAACCATGATTTATGATATATCAGTTTGTACATTACCATTACTCTATCACCGTAAATTTGCATCTAATTTAGTGCAAATTCTCGAATGACTAACAAAAAGTAGTATAAATTTCTATAGAAATAAAGAAAATATTAATTCATAAATAACAAAATTTTGAGTGGTTAAAAGCTGAGAATAAGAAAATATATTATTAGAAAGGAAAAGAAAAGGTACCTTATTCTTATAAATTTTTAAATGATTTTTATGTTTAGGCATTTATCCCGGTTTTGCTGTAATTTTCATTTGATCAAAGCTAACATATTCAAACAGAAATTTACATAAATGTCACCAAACTCATCATTTGTTTTTTTTTTTTTTTATCATAATCATTTTATATAACTAATAAAATGTACACATAAGAGCATTTGACAAAAATTACCAAGTTTTGCTACACTTGATCCCCTGTGCTTTTATGATATTAAATATCACAATTTTCTGGCTACTTGTGTAGCAACTTTAGTAGCCAAAATTCTCGTATCATTATATCCAACAAAAAAAATCTTAGGAAAAGTTTCCAAAGAGTATCTATCTTTCAATCATATAAAACTTATTGTGGAACAAGCCTTCTAAAGCATCACAACACTGATTTTGTTTTGATTACGGGTCCAAGTTATATAATTAAGTAAATTAATCTAGCCTTTACTCTTCTAATTCCAAGCCTATAGGCTTTAATCTACTGATTCCTAATAGTCGACGTTATAATATTTATCTATTCCAACAAACAAGAATCTGACTAGTTTACGGAAACTAACTTCTTAATGTGTTTTTTAGACGACTAATTATTCATTTGTAATTTTGTTTTAAATATTTTTGTAAATTATTGTTGCACACAAAAAGTGAATTGATGTAGCGGAAGCTTAGATAAATCAGCTAAACCAAGAGATCCAAGGGAATTCTCACTTGGAATTAACAGCTCAACCAAAAGATTCACTTGGAACTAGCAGTTCAACCAAAAGATTCGATAGAATACTGTTTTCCCTTATAAGCAAAAGCTAAAATACAATACATTTAAGAAGGCTATTTATAAGAAAACTGTGAAACAATATTTGTAAATACAATACGTTTATAAGATTCATGATAGCAAAATTGGAGGCTTAAATTTTAGAAATAGACAAATGATTATAATAGTGAAAAAGTATTTTACATTTTCATTTTTGTTAAATACCGTAACATGTATTGTCCATAATTAATCGATCCATTACTTTAAATCATCAATAATGTGTATGAGGAAAATATTTGTTTGTTTAAAGTGGACACACTATTAAAAAGGTATCTTACTTTTTTTTTTAAGATTAGTTTATAAAGACATGTGTTGTAATTTCATTAAAAACATTTTTCGTAACAAACCTAGTATATTGAGATAAAAAATTAATTCATCCCTTTTCATTAGATTTTCATAATTGATAACATTTAAACACAACAACATTTGATATAGTTACCAAATTTTGTTAGAGTCATCACTTGTTTTTATGATGTTAAATTTCTCAATTTTTTTTTTTTGTAACAAAAAAAGGTCGGAATTAAGGAGAATAATCGAGATGAGACAGCAAGCAATAATTAAAACTTAATATTCTTGATTTGCAAAAAAAGAAAAAAAAAACTTAATATTCTGAACCCACTCGCACCCAAAAATATGTACTAGACAAGTCTTTATATGAGAAGATTGGTTTTGGTGGGCGGAGGAATATAATAAAGCTACAATTTTTGTATATGATTAATCTCTCAGGATGCTTGTCCGAGAGAGAAAGCGAAAGAGAATAAATTATTCTGTGATGATAAAAAAATAAAAAAAACTTTATGTTTTCTTTGTGTCAATCATTTAGATTACACTTGTAATGTGCTCTGCTTTGGTTCAGTTTTTCTACTTCTTTGTTTCCAATAACAGAAATTTATGGTTTATTTTTCATTGGCCATATCTTATTCTCTTTTCTTCACGTATCTCAAATCCTCCATTACCAAAGAATGATTTATAAAATGATTAGGAAGACAATAAAATGATTTTCTATTGTTTAAAGAAAAATAAAATGAATTAGAAGTAAGAAACGCACGCATCGCACGAGCTCTAGCCTTTCCTCGACTCACAAGTCTTTATATGACAGTACACCTTCTCACTTCCACGCACAACACATTNTCCCCCCCCAAAACATTTTTTTTTTTTTTTTTTTTTTTTTTTTTTTAAATTATGTTTTATGGATGGTCCCAAATTTAACATCCAACTAATATCTCGGTGTGAATATAGTCGTCGAATAATCTATTCATCGAATTTTTTTATGAGTTTAAAATAAGGCTCCATCTTAAACTAGTTAAAGAGTTTAAATTAAAAAATTATATGTAGAAGGAGAATCGATCTTTGTCCTAGATCCATATGGCGACTACTACTCAAGTGGGAAACCACTAGTCCACCATAGCTCAATTTTTTTTTCTTTTACTTTTAGCCACGATAAATTAAACAAACTGTAGAGATCGCTAGATTGAGTAAAACTTGTTAATTAAAAAATTATGTTACATGCTCTAATCTTCAATTCTGAAAAAAAAAATGTATGGATGAATCTATATCCCAAAATCATTTAATAATAATAATAGAAATCACCCATCAATTATAAAAATATACATATTTCTGGTTTTGATCCACAAATTCTGTATAATATTGAAACTAGCCTTAACTTGATCATTTTTTTTTAATATTGATCACAAGTTAATAAATAAATAATATTATTAGTTCAGTGCAATTACATCTCTTAAAATAATTCCATTCCTTCATTTTTAAATTTTTTTTTTACATAGTTTACAATCAATTAAATTATGACTTTTCTGGTTTTTTGAAGTAACACATCATCTGTTTTCTGTCTAACAACAATTCAAGTATTCAACCAACAACAACAAAAAACTACATAATACAAATAGCTAAAAAATGAATTAATTTTACACTGAAAGTGGATAATATCATTCAAACTATAAAAAAAAATCTCCAAAATAACGTTCTATATGAAATCCGATAAATATTCCTTAAGCAATGGGCGTGGTTCAAATAATTAAATCTTGCTGAACAACTGAGAAAAATAACCGATAATAGTTGATTTTTTTTTTTTACTAGAAAAGGAATCATAATTTGATTAGTCCCATGTTATACTAATAGTTAGTTAGCGCACATATATTTTACACATGAGAATCCTGATTCTTACATGTGCTCCAAAAATTGGTTACCCTAAACGTTAGCCTCCGATCATAAGAAAAAAAAATAATTGGCTTCTAGTAAGATTCAGTTTAAATTAAAAACCTTAATGGTGGTTGTTGATGTGGTAGCTAAACTTAATTTTCTTACTAGCAACTAGCAAGTTAGGTGAATTTATCCATTAATATAGATCTATAATTTAAGAAAAAATCTGAATCATGATTTTTATTTTTTATTTTTTGAGGTGACCATTTTAACTAAGAAATATATGAAAACAAAATGACTTTAGAATTTTTTTTATAATTATTATTGACTAAAATTATTGATTCAAATCATATTTCCAAATTTATTACATAAATAGATATGATAGTTAAAATAATCCCGTTTTAATAAAATTTAATTTTATGAGTAAATAATATGTAAAATAAGCATTCTCTACCACAAAAAGTATGAGAAATACCGCTTGTAATTAAAGGGCCAATTCCAGTATATTTTTCCCCCAAAAAATACTACTTTTTGTTTTGATTTAATTAATTTATATGTTCGTGGTTTGTAGGTGGTAGACAGAAGATTCACAGCCATCAAAATATCATAAAATAAGCGAACAATATTAAACAAAGCTTTGTGAAAACAGATTGTATAGAATATTCATAAATTAATCAAGACGGAAAATGGTCATTTAATGTTTTTGGAGAATATATTTCTCTTGAACTGTATGCTTTAATTTTTTTATAACTTTCCCCTTTTCTTTTTAACTTTCGGAAAAATTATTGTCCAAAAACATTTCATTAGTATTTTTGGCCTCCATTTCCAAAGATGTGTTTCATATAGTAACAACGTTTAGCTTTTAGGTTCCAAATTCGCTTTTTACCCGTTTTCTATGATGTACATATTTCAAGTAAATAAGATTTATTCGCCATCATGATATCCTTTGATTTAATTTAGAAATAATTCCAAGACCGACCATCCAACCGTAGTTTTTTTATTTTATTTTATAATAAACACTACTATCAACTGAATAGAGAATAATTTATTAATATCTTTGAATCTCATATTCAAAACTTAAAAATATTTTTAGTTTAGCCCGGTAAATTGAGTTAGTGTCGTTGATGTATCATTGTTAAGTTCAACTTCATACTGATAAAAAACAAAAAAAATACTAGTTTAACAAAATATAAGAAAAAAAAATCTTAAATATAAAACGTAGTAACATTTGCTAATCGACATCATCTACTGTACATAACTTATAAAAAATAGATTATAAAAAAAATGCATCCATTTGTCATCAAAATAAACTGATTCTAAGGAATACGCATTTTTTTTTCTGTAGAAGAATACAGAATTCATTTCATGTCCCTTGTACGTTGCAGGTTCCCATCATTTTTATTAATATTATCTTCTCTTTTTTACTTTCTCTTTTTTGATGTAATATATGGAAATCAATAATTAATATTCTCTTATCTTTCCCTATATATATCTCATATGTCCACCGTTTCAGTATTGCATTACCACTCGAATTACCTAAGACAAAACAAAGTTTGTTTTTTCTAACAACTTCATTTGTATTTTTTTTTTCCTCAAATTGAAACAAAAATGCAAAGGCAAGTGGCACTCATTAAGCAGTCCCTCTTAGATCAGGTTTTTCTATTTTTCTTTCTTGCTATTTTTTATGTTCTTTTCTAAGTGAATAGAGAATAAATAATAATTAAAAACTGTAAAATAATAATAATTAAAGGATGGGTAAATGCATGCAGGGATATCTTGATGAACAATTCATGGAGTTAGAAGAGCTCCAAGATGATGCAAACCCTAACTTTGTTGAAGAAGTAGCTACATTATACTTCAAAGATTCAGCTAGATTAATCAATAACATTGACCAAGCTTTGTGAGTATCTTTCTTTTATTTTAATCTTCCTTTTATATTTTTGCAAAAGATATAATTTCGGTTATCACTTAATTATCAAAAAAAAGATAAATAATGCTTTCTTATATTTTTAGAATTATTTTAACAATGCAGAGAAAGAGGGTCATATGATTTCAATCGGTTGGATAGTATCATGCACCAGTTTAAGGGTAGCAGCACAAGGTATGTTTTGTTTTTTCTCATAAAACCGTAAATAAATAATCTAAAAATAGAAATGCGAAAAATGTGTTTATGAAAAAGAAAAAGAAAAGATTCTAACACAAGCACAACAAGCTTACTTTAATTCTCATTCATGATTGTCTATATGAAAAAAAAAAAAAAAAAACTTACTCTACTAAATATAGTTTCATTTAATTACTAACTTGAAAGTACCTGACAAATACCCATGTTTACAAGGAGAAAAATACAAAATATTGTCAGTATTTCATTTAAATACTATTAATGCTCTAAAAGTAATTAACAATGACATATTGTGCCTTTTCTTTATTATTACAGCATTGGTGCAAGTAAGGTGAAAGCTGAATGCACTTTGTTTAGAGAATACTGCAGAGCTGGAAATGCTGAAGGGTAAATTCGTCATTCCACTTAACACATTCCTTTAGAACAAAATAAATAAAAAATCTGTAGACCAAAGCAACTCAATGAAACTTAATAAAATTCTTCTTGATGTTTGGGCAGATGCTTGAGGACATTCCAGCAACTGAAGAAAGAACATGCAACGTTGAGAAAGAAGCTTGAACATTATTTCCAGGCAAGTTAATTCATCTTATTTAATCATATGATTATTACTAATTTACTATCATTAATCAGATTTTTGAGTGTTTATTAATCAAAACAAAACTATGTTTTTGGAATGAACAGTTGGCAAGGCAGGCGGGGCCAAAGGAAACAGCACGTAGGCCCAAGTAAGAGAGACATAAATGAGGAATCGTCGGCGATTTTTGTAGAAAATATTATTATTATGATAATAAATAGTTCCTGTTATTATTATTATTACAATGTACTGTACGTTATAAAAAGAAGAAGATCTTGGGATTTTAATATTATGTAATGTTATGTTAATAAACGGTCCAAATTTTCTCCATGTTTTCTTTTTCCTTATATGTATATACGGCCAATCCACTAGATTTTATGCTGAGAGTTATTTTATTTAAGAGTGCATCGTATTCTTAGCATTTTAATTAATTGGTTTCCAACAAATAATATATGCATTTATCAAATTCGATTTAAATTAACTATGAATGAATGCATTACCTTATTTGGTTTGCTCCATACAACCATCATTCAAAGCCTATATATTTTGACCTACTTTATTTCATTTTGTTAGTAATTCATAATTGTAAGAGATTCTAGATCTCTACTGTAGTAATGGTAGTGGTTATAAAATTCAGAAAATAAAGAAAACAAAAAAATAGGAGGCTTGTATTAACAATATCTCTTCTTTATAATGATTACTCTTTACATGTCCTAGTTTTTTTTTTGAAATTATGTCCTAGTTATTCATACAAAAATTATAAATAAGCCTGAAGCATGAAAAAATAAAAAAGAGTTTTTTATAAGAAAAAGGTTATGAAGAATAACCTAAATACCGTAAGATTTTCGATCACTTTATTTGCAAATAAATTAACGTTTATGTAATTTGATTTTCTTAATTCTCTATCATTTCTTCTATTTAAAAACAAAATGTAAAAATATATTAGACATGAGCGCAGAAAAAGATAGGGGCATATCACAAATATCAAACAAACTATTTCTTCTTAATTGTCAACTATTTTAAGCTACAACTTTAGTTAATTATTAATGCTATAATAAATTTAACGATTGAAAAAAAAACAATCTAACAAAAACACTTCATCATTTGATTACTCCTACATGTCCTAGTTTTTCATACATATAATTACAGGTCTGATCAATGCATGGGAAAAACAAATAAAATTCCGATGCAGAAAATAAATAAAATGTTTTTTCTTAGAAAGGGTCCAATCATTTATTATAATTTACTTCAAGTCTTCTTCGTATCCACTTCATACAGAGTAGTATCGCTGACTCGAAGATTAGCAATAAATATCTCTCCCCACAAAAACCAAAACAGCCTAATACTACTATTAATATTTATTTATATACCTATATATATGTTCTTAACATTATTATGAATTTAATTAATCTCCAAAGCGACGTAAAACTACTCTCATTTATTAGCTTATATCACACACACAAACACACACTCACAACTTCCATCTTCCTCACATCCCCGATCCTATTTATGGCATCCATGTGCACTTTTCCCCCACTTAAAAGGTAAAACTATATAATAAAATCCAACCTATAAAATTAAATAAAAATTGTTATCAATCTTTCCACGAATCAAAAGTCGTTGAAAAAATATTGAATAAGAGAGAGAGAGTTGACATAAACATTGAATAAAACTAACTTCCCAACCTCTTTGTATATCCCATAGTATATAAAAAACCAAAGTACATTATAATCTTTCACCATTCACACACACACATACCAAAGCACAAAAATGTCGTTTTTGCTTCTCTTATTGGTCTCTTCTTCCTTAACCATCTCATTTGCTCAAGATGTTCCAACGACTGTTGTTCCTGCGATTATAACATTTGGTGATTCTGTGGTTGATGTCGGAAACAACAACTATCTTCCGACTATCTTCAGAGCTGATTATCCTCCTTATGGCCGGGATTTCGCTAATCACAAACCTACCGGAAGGTTTTGTAATGGCAAATTAGCTACTGATATTACTGGTAAAGTTCTTTACTTGTAGCTTAAGTTATCTTGTCTTGAAGTTGCTTGATACTCAAGTCTTTTTGTTGCAGCTGAAACTCTTGGCTTCACTAAGTACCCACCAGCTTATCTAAGTCCCGAAGCTTCTGGGAAGAATCTTCTTATTGGTGCTAATTTCGCTTCTGCGGCTTCAGGTTATGATGACCATGCTGCTTTGCTCAATGTGAGTCATTTTTCTTTCATCTTTTGATTTGATTTTTGTTTTGTTTTGTTTTGTCATCTGATTTTTTGTTTTTGTTTTGGTAGCACGCGATTCCGTTGTATCAGCAAGTTGAGTATTACAAGGAGTACAAGAGCAAGCTGATTAAAGTTGCAGGAAGCCAAAAAGCTGATTCGATCTTGAAAGGAGCAATCTATCTCTTGAGTGCAGGAAGCAGTGACTTTGTTCAAAACTATTATGTGAATCCTCTGCTTAACAAGGTTTACACTCCTGATCAGTACGGATCTATGCTTATCGATAACTTCTCTACATTTATCAAGGTAAAATCTGCCTTCTCTTCTTTTTTGGTTATCCTTTGTAATCTAATGTAGAGACTAATTGAAGAGGAGATATTTGATTGAATGTTGCAGCAAGTGTATGCGGTTGGAGCAAGGAAGATTGGTGTGACTGGTCTTCCTCCAACGGGATGTCTTCCAGCTGCAAGAACCCTTTTCGGTTTCCAGCAGAACGGTTGTGTTAAAAGACTCAACTCAGATGCTCAGCAATTCAACAAGAAGCTTACCTCAGCTGCTTCTAAGCTTCAGAAGCAATACTCTGGTCTTAAGATTGTAGTTTTCGACATCTACACTCCGCTCTATGAGCTTGTGCAGTCCCCTGCCAAATCCGGTAAGTCACCAAAACGGATTGATCATATATAGTTACAGTAACATCCCTTGTTGCTGATCTGCTATAAGATAACTTATGACCCTTGTTCATCTTTTTGGTCTAACAGGATTCACGGAAGCATCAAAAGGATGTTGTGGAACGGGAACAGTGGAGACAACTTCACTCTTGTGCAATCCCAAATCGTTGGGGACATGCCCCAATGCTACTCAGTATGTGTTCTGGGACAGTGTTCATCCCTCGGAAGCTGCTAATGAGATTCTTGCTCTGTCTTTAATTGGACAAGGCTTTTCTCTTATTGGTTGATCTTTACATATTCATCTTCTCTTTTGAAATCACAGTTTGTGTATCAGTCCTTGTGTCATACTTTTGTTTTTCCTTTGAATTATGTATCAATCCACTACTGTTTACTTACAAATGAATTGATGAGATTACTTACGACAAGGGACCAAAAGTTGAGAACACTTGATACCAGAAACTATATACAACCTTCCTTGTGTATGTTCCTTATGTACAAAACCAAAGTGTTCAAAAGGCTAAAAAGCTGTGATGAGATTTACACGTCCCAAGGCTCCTAATATGTATTTACCACATGTCTATGAGCAGAAACTAGATGAACCGAGTAGATGTTCTAAGCAGTAGTAAAGGTTGAGCCAGACAGCAGCAGCAGCAGCAGCAGCAGCAGAGTCAAGTGCTAAGCAACTCCAATTTTTCCTGATTTCTCTGCCTCCCTACTTGGTGAAAACGTTTCTCGTGGAACCGATGATGCTTTTTCGTTAACTATTTCAGCAGAAATCGTCTCTTTGGAGCAAGTGGCTGCCTCTAAATTTTTGTTACCCTCTCCCTTAAAGACCAGCTTCTGTTTAGCTCCACTCTTGGTAATGGGATAAGCCTGCAGAAAATACCAACTTAAAGATGTATACACTTTCAACATTTTCAACCAATTTCACACTAAAATCAAGTAGATTTTCAAAGATTCAGGGAAAGAAAGAGTATAGCAGGTGGCAGACCAGCTGCACTGATATTTTCTCCTTCGCATGAGTTTGGCCAGCTCGAACCTGAGTCATAAAAGGGAAGTATGACTGATTTGTAAGCCAAAGACGAGTTTGCGTTTGTTTGAAAATGCAGAGAAATGCTTACAAGGGTGGTGATGCTTTGGCGACCGAGCACATGTGGTGGTAACTGAGTGCCCATATAGTAATAAGGTGTCCCAATCTGCAGTGGCTGCAAATAACCATATGATCTGGGCATAGATGTGGGTACTAGTTGAGCTTGTACAGGGGCAGGAGGAGCTTGTACAGGGACAGGAGGAGCTTGCATGTAATGGCGCGGTTTTCCATGTAAATGTTGCTGCATCCTCTTGAGTCGGTCCTCTTTACGCTCAGCAACTCGAACAACCAATGGTTTTTCATCAACTTTAAAGCCTGTTAGCAGCAGAAGTAGTAGTCCAGATTCAATCAGTATATATCAGCTTGGTTCAGGACCAAGATAAGCTAAGCTACTTTAGTTATAGTATGCATACCATTGAGACTCTTTTTAGCCTGTTTGGACTCTTCAAGGTTAGAGAAACCCACAAAGCCGAATCCTTTACTTTTACCATCCTCAAGACGCATTACTTTGGCTGAGACTACCTTACCATACCTTCCAAATATCTCTCGCAGCCTTGTTTCATCAATTTCACCACTCAAGTTCGTCACGAACAGATTAAACTTGGCAATAAATTTGTCCCCGTGTTTTTGTTTCAGCATCTCCATCCTTTCAGCTTTTCTCAGAGCCCTTCCAACAAACAATTTCTTGCCTCCTAAAAGGAATGTTCTAAATTCAGAAACTCCACTCTCATAACAATTTGCTAAGTACAACTTCAGACAAAGAAGTAGAGTTACCAAGTTGATATCCATTAAGATATTCCACAGCTTTCCTAGCATTCTCTGGATGGCAGAAATCAACAAATCCGAAACCTCTAGAAATTCCCATACCATTCCTCATAACCACAACACTAGAGACTGTTCCATACTGTGAAAAAATTCCATGTAAAGTATCCTCCGTGGCATTCTCAGTCAGATTACTCACATAAACGTTTGTGAAATCTTGGTTTCTTGACATAGCTGCTCTTTCATCCTTTTTGATGAACTTAGCGACAAACCTACAGAAAGAAACACACCAAATAAACAAACATCCTTCATCAATCTTCAATTGAATACGTTTAACTTACAGTTTCTTGCCCTTAGCCATAAAGCCATGGAGAGCAGAACGAGCAGCTACAGCAGATTGCTCTGTATTAAACTGAACAAACCCGAAACCTTTACTCTGACCATCCTCTGCAACGACGACTTTGCACGAAAGTACGATTCCATAGGGGTTAAAAATTCGCTCTAATTCACCGCCATCAATCGAGCTATCAAGATTCTTCACAAAGAGATTTCCTATCCCACTAAGTCGACAATATGCAATATCCCTCTGAGAATGAGACCACATAATCCTCATCGCCTTCCCGTTCAAATCTTTGTGGTTTAAGCAAGCCATAGCAGTCGAAGCTAATCCACGGAATCGTCAAGACACATGAAAACGAAAACGATTCATCAATCTCAAAACAACCTAAAATCGAGTAACAATCTCCAAGAAGAGAAAGGAAATGACAGAGATGACAAATTTCTAGGGTTTAAGCGAAACAGATTAATAAAAGAAACGATTAAATGTAAACGAAGAACATGAAAGAGTCTCGAAATCAGAATCGAAACGATAGTTCTTACCGGTGACTGTAGAATCGAAGTTGACGTAAGCGTAGCACAAGGATTTTCCGGTGACCGAGTGACGGCAAAGATGAACGGATTGAACAGGAACAATGAAAGAGAATCTAGAGATGAGATCTTGCTCCGTCACGTCTGGACTAAGATCACCGACGTAAAGTGAAACGAAGCTTGAAGAATATTTGTCGTTTACTAACTTCGTCTGCATTTCCGGTTTCACAATCGCCATGGTTGTTCGGAAAAAAAATCAAGAAAAATTTGCCGGGAAAGTGAAGAAGAGAAGAGACTATGCAGAGAAAAAAATGGAGAAGACGAGAAAAGAAGAAGCAGAGAAGTCTTTTTGTCTTGGAGTGTGAGTATATATAGGTGTGTGTATCGTTCCGTTATAACCGAAATGAGTCGCACACACAGAGACTTGCAGAGTAGCCTGTACAATATTTGGTACGGAATCATACGCGCCGAGAGTAGGGTTTAGTATCATACTCGCGTTTTTATTGGTTTATTCGTAGCACAATTTTGTTTTAAGGCAAAAATTTAATTAAGGGTTTACTGGGCCCATTACGGAAGAAAAGGATGTTGTGTCTATATATTTTAGTAGAAGAGTTTGGGCTTTTATTACTTTGAAGATTCTATGAGGCCCATCAAGTAATTTAAAATAAATAAATGATTCTAGGAACTAAAAAGTTTACTCAAATGTTTGTGTTTACCTCAAGTATCAAGATGAACAAACACAGGTAACATACTAACACTGGGATGTAAATGATCGACTTTACTAATTCGGAGAATTGGATACTTAGATTTAAGACAAACAAGCGTACATCTATACCGTTTGGGCTTGAATCAGGCACACCGTTTGTGTTGGGTATAAAGGATCATAAGATCGTTGGGTTCCATGGAAAAGTTGGAGATTTTGTTCATCAAGTTGGTGTCCATGTCTCTCCAATCTCCAAGTAGTAAAGCTTTGGCTTGAAACCCCCATGAAATAAAAATCTCTCTCCCTATGTTTGTTGCTCCTATGCTTTAACTATGTGTAGTGTGTTCGTTTTTTTTATTTTTTTTTTTGTTTTTTCGTTTTGACATGATTTGTCTATGGAACAAAGTAACGTTGTGAAATAGGTTTTTTTTTTTGCGTAATCAATATATTCTCTGTGCGACTTTTCTCTCCCAGACACGCTTATCGAGAAAGGTCCTTCACCGATAGTCAACTGCCTAAACCAGGAATTACCTTCCGGTTATTTCCTTCTTTGGTAAAATTTTTCAAATTTTACTTTTTACCAACCACACAGTACCCCCCAGATTAGATTTCGCCGACGACAGAGCACCGGGAAGCACGTCTCGTCTTCGAGGCAGGCCGACGGTGACTACGGTCAACCGGAACCTCGCCCTACACCACTCTACTCATCCCGGTATGGACTGCTCACCTCCTCATCGCCTCTGATTCCGGCTCCGTTCCGAACGCCACGACCGACTACATCACTCCTCGCTGCCGGCTTGACCTCTACTCGTCCACACTGCTCCCAGCCAACGTTTTCCGACAACGTACCCACTCTTGACTATGACTCGTCGCCTCACCAGAGAAGAAAAAGGAAAGGGGATTGCCACATCCGGAGCTCCCCCTGCTAGCCGCCTCCGCATACTCGCCCCGGAGCTGGATAACTCAGAGCTTATTAAAGCAAACTCGCTCACACTCATTGGGAGACTCACGAATCCAGAAGCCCAGCGTATCTGGTCTGTAGTCCCATTCTTGACCCGCCGATGGAACCTTAAAGGGAAAATTGAAGGATCTGACCTCAGCCCCAACACCTTCCAAATCCGGTTTGACTCTGAATCGGACCTACTCCAGGTGTTGGAGAACAGGCCCTATCACTTCGCGAATTGGATGCTTCTCATTCAGAGGTGGGAACCTACAATCTCCCCAAACTTTCCGTCACAAATACCCTTCTGGATCCGGCCTCGGGGCCTGCCACTCCACTACTGGCACGAATCGATGCTTCGCCAAATTGCTCGCGAGTTAGGAGACTTTGATGGGCTTGAAATTACGAAGACAGAGGCGCGAGTCCGAGTTATCATCAATGGACTGGAACCGCTAAACATGGACTCGACTGTAGCCTTCTCTACGGGTGAAGAGGCTCTTGTAACCCTTGAATACGAACAGCTTCAGAGCTACTGCACAATCTGCTGCAAGCTCACACACGACAGACTCTCTTGCCCTGACAGACCACCTCGCCAAACGAGCCCTGGTCCCCGAACTCGCCAAGAGAGACACGACGAACTACGGCTTCCGGTAAACCCACCTCATCAGGTCGCCTCGTCTCCACCACCTCGAGCACCCCGAGAGAGACCATATTCTCCATCCACACGCTCCCAAGACAGAAAGGAAGCTCCTACACCCTTCCACTACAAGGTGGACCGACATGGAAGAATTTTTGGCCCGAGAGTTACAGAAAGGCAGGACCGTCCTCTGACTGTCCACTCCACACATACCTCGGTACAGAGAACATCTGATGGACGGATACCGACGCGACGCTACGCAACAGAGACCTCCTATTCCCCCCACAACAGAGATACTAGCCGTCAAGTCTCAAAGATTTCCACTCTTAATCAGAACCGGAAAGAGAATGGTACCTCCACTCGGAGACCTGCAGAGACAACAAACAAGAATCCTACACTACAATGGAGGGAACGAACAACTCATGAACCCTATGTAAGGGAAGTAGCTCCAGACTCCTCTAAAAGTAGAAGGCCACCGCTTGAGAGGACACCTCAACCAGTAAATCTCACTCACGAACCCTATGTAAGGGAAGTAACTCCAGACTCCTCCAGAAGTAGAAGGCCACCGCTTGAGAGGACACCTCAACCAGTAAATCTCACTCACCCCTCGCTATCTTTCGAGGCGGTTATGGCGGATCTCCACGAAACAACGTTCCAGTATGTCAATGTTCCGGATCCGGTGGAACGAGCAGCAAGACAACAACGTGTGTTGTTTGAAGACCCGCAAGTCATGATAGAGGCTGCAGCAGGAATCATAGCAGCCGCTGCAGCTGAGCATGCTCACCAAAACCATTCTCCGCCTCCTGAACCCCAAGAAGTCATCGACCAGAATGAGCCTGACCTTCCCCGGCACCCGGCTGCAGACCCTGTTTCTCTAGCACACCCGCCTAAAAAGAAGAGAGGACGCCCCCCGCTGCCTAAACGTACTACGCAGCCACAGCCTAAGTTAGTCCGAGCAACTGCTGCTATGGGAGCGCGCAAAAGAAAGGCATGCCAATTACAGATCTCCCCAAAAATCCGCAACACACACCGCAGAATAACTCTGAGAGGTGAAGCATCAAACACAGCTGGCATTTCGGCACAACGCGAGGCACCACCCAGTGTGAGTACTGGACCGCTGATGCAACAGGCGAGTCACCACACAGCAAACACCACAAAACAGGGGCAGACTTCAAAGACCCAGGATTTTCGGCCCCCATCAGATCAAGTTCCTTAGCGGTGGCGGCCTGGAACGTTCAAGGTTTGGGGAATTCCTTGACCGTTCATCGATTAAAGGAGATACACCGTATCATCAAACCGGATGTAGTCTTTCTATCTGAAACCAAAAACCCCAATGAAGTGGTGCTTTCAAAAGTTAATTGTCTCTCTTACCCCAACAGTTTCCTAGTCCCTCCTCATGGTCACGGAGGTGGGGGTCTGGCCCTCCTTTGGACAGAGGATACAAACTTGGAAGTGCTGGACTCGTGTAATAATTTCATTGATTGTAAAATCAAATTTAAAGACACCACTTTCTTCACAACTTTTATCTATGGAAACCCGGATAAGGAGATGCGACAACAAGTCTGGAATACGCTTACAGAACTCGCTGCGACTAGAGCTGAAGCCTGGTTTCTTACAGGCGACTTCAACGACATTACATGCAATGATGAGAAAAAGGGAGGAGTTCTCAGACCAGAGGGATCCTTCATTGATTTCCGAACTTTCCTCACAGAAAATGATCTTTTTGACCTCAAGCACACGGAAGACTCATTATCTTGGAGAGGCAAACGTGGGGACCACTGGGTTAGATGCCGCCTAGACAGAGCCCTAGCCAATAGCTCTTGGCTAGACAAATTTCCAACTGCCAGCTGTGCGTATCTACGGTATGAAGGATCAGACCACAAACCGGTTATTACTTATCTCGAACCAGAGAAGAAACGCAAAAAGAGTTGCTTCCGCTTCGATCGTCGCCTAAAGGACAACACCGAAGTTCAAAATCTGATCAGGGATACTTGGTCTAGATCCGCAAATTGTTCGATTGATCGTAAGATCTCACAGGTCCGCAAAGCTATTGTCCATTGGAGTAAACAGAATTATATCAATAGCCATAAAAAGATTGAGGAGACAAAGCAAGCACTGGAATCAGCTATGCTATTACCCGATAGTGAGGAGAATCTCATCCATAAGTTGAATGAGACCCTGAAAGCGGCCTACACGGCAGATGAAGCTTTCTGGCGCCAACGCAGCCGAATCATGTGGCTGAACCTGGGGGACCGTAATACGGGCTTCTTCCATGCTACTACGAAGGGCCGCAAAGCGATAAATAATATCTCAGTCCTAGAGGATACCTGGGGAAAACCGGCTTACGAGGAGGACTCGATAGTGAAGGTCATAGAGGAGTATTTCACTACAATATTCACCTCTGAGGAAGGCAATAGGGAAGACACTGTGGCGGCTGCCATTAAGCCCCTGATCTCAACAGCAACTAATACTATGCTCACAGAACTCCCGTCTCCCACTGAAATCAAAGAAGCACTGTTTTCTATCCATGCGGATAAGGCTCCGGGCCCCGATGGTTTCTCCGCCAGTTTCTTCCACGCAAATTGGGACACCATTGGGCGAGACATCGTTAAGGAAATCCAAGGCTTCTTCGACACTGGCTCCTTACCGGATGGCATCAATGTTACTCACGTCCGCCTCATCCCAAAAATCCCGGGACCACGCAAAGTGTCGGATTATAGACCAATTGCTTTATGTAACGTCTACTACAAAATCATTGCAAAAATCCTTACAAGGAGACTCCAACCGGTTTTGGATGGCATTATTTCGGAGAACCAATCCGCGTTTGTACCGGGACGAGCGATATCGGATAACGTCCTTATCACACATGAAGTGCTTCACTACCTCAAAAGCTCTAAGGCGGAAAAACATTGCTATATGGCGGTAAAAACGGACATGAGCAAAGCTTATGATAGACTTGAATGGGATTTCATCCGACTTGTGCTACAACGCTATGGGTTTGATAACCGTTGGATCAATTGGATTATGCAATGCATAAGTACCGTGTCCTACTCTTTCCTCATTAACGGTAGGCCTCAAGGAAGCGTCTATCCGAGTAGAGGAATTCGCCAAGGTGACCCCCTTTCTCCCTACATCTTCATTCTATGTAGCGAGGTCCTCTCGGGACTTTGCCATCGAGCTATGGAGGATGGCTCCCTTAAGGGGATCCGAGTTGCAAACGGAAGCCCTAGGATAAATCATCTACTCTTCGCCGACGACACCATGTTCTTTTGTAAGGCCAACCAACAAAATAGTGAAACTCTCCATGGCATTCTCAAGAGATATGGGGAAGCTTCGGGACAGCTCATAAACACGACCAAGTCTTCAATCTCCTTCTCCCGCAAGACACCATTGATGAACCGAGAGTTGGTGAAAGGCACACTGTCCATTACCAAAGAAGGAGGAGTGGGGAAATATCTTGGCTTACCGGAGCTCTTTTCCCGTAAAAAAAAGGACCTATTCACTTCGATCGTTGATAGAATCACTCAAAAAGCTAGAAGTTGGTCCTCAAAATTCTTATCAAAAGCCGGAAAAATGGTCATGCTCAAGAGTGTCCTTTCGGCTATCCCTACTTATGCCATGTCGTGCTTTAAGCTCCCGGTTTCACTTTGTAAACGAATACAATCGGCACTCACACGCTTTTGGTGGGATGATCGCAATGGAAACCACAAAATGGCATGGGTTTCTTGGGAAAAGCTATCAAGGTCTAAGAAGGAAGGGGGCCTTGGCTTTCGAGACATACAAGCCTTTAATGATGCTATGCTTGCAAAGCTTAGTTGGAGACTATTGACTAACCCAAACTGTCTCCTAGCAAAGATCCTCTTCGGGAAGTACTGTGTTGAAACTGATTTCATGAGTTGCACCCAATCTCAGTCCACATCCCATGGCTGGAGAGGAATCCTTGTGGGCCGTGATTTGATCAAGTCCAATATGGGCTGGGAAATTGGAAACGGACGTGATATACAGCTATGGACTGAGCCCTGGCTTTCCACGAATTCGCCACTACAGCCCATGGGCCCAGCGATGGAAGAAGCCCGTGATCTGTCAGTTTCAGATCTCATCATCCCGCAGACTGCGAATTGGGACATCCCAAAGATCCAGGCCATTCTCCCAGCACACACAGAAGAGATTCTGATGCTTAAACCAAGCATCTCGGGAGGTCCTGACAGAAGAACGTGGCTGGCCACCTCGAGCGGAAACTACAGCACAAAAACGGGATATTTTTCAGCCCTAAAGACCTCCGTAACATCCGAGCAAGGGCAGCAGTCACAGCGTGACCCCATTGACTGGCTATCTGATGTCTGGCTACTCAATACGAGCCCAAAACTCAAACTCTTCTTGTGGCAAACCCTAAACAACGCTCTACCAGTGGGAGAAAACCTAATTGCAAGACATCTCGACATTAGCCCGATATGTAAGAGATGTGGAGCTTTTGAATCTACCACTCATCTCTTCTTCCAGTGTGACTTTGCGCAACAAGTCTGGCAACAAGCACCTTTTACTCGTGAGATGGAAGTGAGAAGATGGGTAGATTTTAAGCAAGCTTGGAAACAGCTCAAGACCCAAGTCTGTCTACCACCAGTGGGTATTGCTACTGACCAGTTAGCAATTTGGATTCTATGGAAGCTATGGTTAAACCGGAACAACCTCTTGTTCAACGGTCGACCTTTTACCGCCAATGAAACGATTACACAAGCTGTGATCTTAGCTAAAGAATGGAACGAGCACATTGAACCAACGGCTGCTCTGCCCTGCCCGGCCCTTCTTCAGACTAAAGACGACTCCCCGGACCTCATCACTAGCCAAACGGACGCAGCCTGGAGAAAGGCGGATAATAGTGCAGGTCTCGGATGGACCTTTGTCAACTCTGAACAGAGTACACTATCAACACATCACAGAGGAGAACGCTATGTTTCCTCCCCTCTTGTCGCAGAAGGACTAGCGGTCCGTGAAGCCATCTCTCACGCTTACTGTAGAGGTTACCGCAAGCTGCGCATTGAATCGGACTCCTCCATCTTGATCAAGGCCATCACAAAACAGAGGAGCATACGGGGACTACACGGTATTCTTGAAGACATTAAACGGTTCACTATTTTATTTGAGATCATTGAATTTAGTTTCATTCCACGCTCTCAAAACTCAACGGCTGATTGCCTTTCGAAACAAGCTTTACACTTGTTGCCTGTAACTGCACCTCTCTGAGGCCCCTATTTCTAATGAAAATTTCTGGTAGTTCAAAAAAAAAAACAAAGTAACGTTGTGTCACTGTGTATGAAATTTCTTAATCTGCATCTACAAAATATGTATGTTAATTTTCATGAACATTCAATATACAATTAATTGATAATTACCGTAGAGGTACAGTCCTCTTATATATAAGTTATGTTCATTCCATCCCATCGATCTCTCAATATGAGATTTTCGCAACAATATAATTTCTTAAGATTTGGGTTGGTATGTTTAAATGTTTTATATGTTTTTTTTTTTGAGTCAAAATATGTTTATATGTTCATGTTCTCAAAGAAATGTTACAACCAATAGTCAGTCTTTCATTGCTAACAAATTGTCTTTTTTGTTTTGGGTCTTTTAGAAAAATCCATTACCTATGTATAATAGTACCTACTCTCTATTTAATACCGCTCACAAACAAACACTACCACGGTGCTTCTTGTGTATTTTTANTTAATTTTTTTTTTTTTTTTTTGCTTCTTCTATTGATAAGTATTCACAGATTAATGCATTTTATCAATCGGACCCTTAAGGCCATCCACAATAGAGACACCAAAGAGTGTCTTCCCATAAAAAAAAGAAAAATCAGAAAAGAAAAGAGTGAAATGGCCTAATGAATTATTCATGATTGAAAGAGTGAAATGGAGTGGAACCTATTCAATAGGTCTTAGGTAGGAAGTCACTGTTTTTGATCATCCAACCATTCTTAAGCCTTCCATGTAAGTTACTATCAATTTCATTACTTTATTGTATGGTTTTCTCTCTTTTTTTTTTTGTTGATAAAGACTTTGTTTTCATAATAGAGAGTCTATATATTGTATAGTTTATTCGAGCCTATGGCTGAAACAATTATAAAGAGTATTATAGAGTCATATAAAGAGTAACATGTACTCGTGAAAGTGTCTTCTTCCTTGCTTATAACAATTATAAATATTTTTTTTCTTTCTAAAACATCATATAAGTTCGTAACCCTCTTAATATATTAATTAATTACTGTCAATGAGTACAGGTATATATTAATATATATATTATGACAGATTGATATACAGATATATCTAATATTAAAATCATTTTTGTTAGAATTTAAGTGTTATTCATGTGGATTACTTCACATCCGCAATAGTTAATTATTAATTAATACACTACTAGTCGCCACATTATGAACCATATTATTAATTATTAGCTTCTATGCAACTAATTAAATTCATATAAGAAATAGCACCCTTCAGAATTTGTTTTCAGAGTTCAAAATTGCTTACCATATGGAAAGCTTTTATAAACTAGTTCTAAAAAGACTGTCAATTTTATTATTCAAATATAGGAAGGCTTCATAAAATTTGTTCCTAATCATTTTTCTATACTCAACAGTGATTTTTTTTTTTTTTTAAGCAAAGGGTTATTTTTAGAGTATTAGATACTAATCCTCTTAATAGTCATTTAAATTCAAAAGTGGTTATACTAGAGATGGCTAGATCCATATGACCCGGTTCTTGTGTCTACATTTGCATGTTACAAAAACTGTAATACATCTTTAGAGATCTAAGTACAGTTTTAAATTAAAATTTTATAACGGTTCAATTTGTGTATGAGGAGGCTTCACTAACATGTTCACTAATTGTCAAATTGTCAACGGAGTCCTAATTATAAGGAGGTTGCTAATTGCTCAATTATAACTAATAAAATTGCAACATGAACGTTATACCAATAATTGATCTTTCATAATAAGCGGATCAGCTCGGTGGCTTCATGAATCATGACTATCTTTACAAGACCCCACATAAAGACAATTAGCTGGAAAGTTATACAAATATATGAAATATCTGAATACTTTAATATAAATGACTTTTTGGTAAATATATTTAAAAATGCCTCGTGGATCACGAATTATAAAATATTATTGTTATTTCGTCTCATACTAATTGACTATGCGGACTGGTGATATTCCAAGAGTCAATATAAATACACAAACAATTCACTCTAATTGATCAGAGCACCTATCACCATCTCTACTTTCTTTTGAAGGTAATCTCTCGTCTCCTCTTTCATTAGTAAAGATTGGTACGTATTAGTCTATATTAATAATTTGTTTTTGTAATCATAGTAACTCGTAAGATTGATCAGCAAGCAAAAGATATGGCTCAAAAAGTGGAAGCACAAGGAGGGAAAGGAGGCAACCAATGGGACGATGGATCCCAACACGACGCTGTGACCAAGATCCAAGTTGGAGCAGGTGGTACCGGCATTCAATATGTTAAGTTTGATTATGTCAAGAATGGACAAACCGAAGAAGCCCCTCTTCGCGGTACCAAAGGCCGTATTATTGCAGCTGATCCGGTTCTCATACCATTTCCTTACCCATTCATTTTTTCTTAATCAACATAAAGCTTTCTTGATCAAATAACTTACATATATGTTGATCTTGATCTTTTCAGTTTGTGATTAACCATCCTGAGGAGCATCTAGTTTCTGTAGAAGGTTGGTATAACCCTGAAGGTCTTATTCAAGGGCTTAAGTTCATATCCAACAAGAAGTCTTCTGATGTCATCGGATACGATGATGGCACTCCATTCACTCTCCAAGTTAAGGACAAGAAGATCATTGGATTTCATGGCTTTGCTGGAGACAATCTTAATTCTCTTGGAGCTTACTTTGCTCCATTAACTTCGACCTCATTGACCCCTGCCGAGAAGCTACCAGCACTTGGTGGTGATTCAGGGGATATATGGGATGATGGTGCTTACCATGGTGTCAAGAAAGTTTATATAGGACAATCCCAAGATGGTATATCAGCCGTCAAGTTTGTGTACGACGATGGCACTGAGGATGTAGCAAAAGAACATGGAAAGAGGAGTCTACTTGGGTTCGAAGAGGTACTTATTATTTTTATATTTTTTTTTGTCAACAACTCAATAATAATATGCATTTAACTGGATTCAAACTCATGCGGTAATACAGTGACGGCATTAGCACAAACCGCTAGACTACAAATCTTAGTCATTTATTATTTTTTTATGTCGAGATTTTTTTAACTTTTTATTAAAAATGTCTTTAGCAATTTTAATTTATTTGGGTTCTTGTACTTCTAGTTTGAGCTGGACTATCCAAGTGAATACATCACGGCAGTGGAAGGCACCTATGATTTGATCTTTGGGAGCGATTACAAGATAATAACCATGCTTAAGTTCACGACTAACAAGCAAACATCTATTCCCTTTGGACTTGAAGCGGGAGAAAAATTCGAACGCAAAAGGGAAGGCCACAAGATTGTCGGGTTCCATGGAAGAGCCGGTGATTTGCTTCACAGCTTTGGAGTCCATATCCGTCCCATTACCAACTGATCATATGACATCTTTATCTCTCTGATTCCATGCATCTAATAAGCCATCAGGTTTATCTTGTAAACGTGTTATTTGAAAGTCTTTTCTTGCCTCTGGCGATTGAATAAGTGTTTAAGTACTATCACTTGTGATGTTATCTTTTCTTTGATGTACTTTGTGATCCAATTCAATAAAGGAAGTTTGTTCACTCTCTTCTTATCTTTATGTTTTCCTTTGTCTTACTATGTAATTTATATTCTAAAGCCTATTTGATATTCGTTGCGTCATACGTGACAGTCGAACAATACCTAACGCCTAACCATCTAAGCGGGCATCTAGATGAAATTTAGGCGGATGAGGTTAATTTGGTTAGAACAAATGATTGGTTATAACTATATATTATAATAAGCTCACTTAATTTTTTCATTAATATTAAAAGAATGGACAAAGCTTCTTTTTCTTAGATAGAGAGTTTGATTATCATTTGGTAGTTTTCATTCTCTAAATTAATTAAATACGTTAACTGTTATCAATTATATGAGACAACGAGATTTCCCTATCGTTACATGAAAATGAGAAAAAATATGCTAAATGTATTTTCCGGATAAGGCCAAACGTCTACAAGATTATTAGATTCACCTCGATTGTATTCAGATAAAATAAAATAAAATTAGAATAAGTGTTTTAAAAATGAGAGAGAAGACACTCACAAATATAAAAATTTAAAAATAAATAATATTACTATTTTTTGTATTTACGACACTATAGATCTCGTATAAGACATATGGGTGTTGATGCTTCCAAAAGTAAATGAGCCGGCCACAAGTTATAAGATAAGTTCAGAGATTTTTTGGGTAAATTACTTAAATATACCTCGTGGTACACGAAATTATAGACTATTATTTCGACGTGTACTAATCAACAGCACCGTGGCATTTACGTAGGTCTGTGGCTACATTCGAGGAGGTCAATAAATTCACATAAAATTCACTTAAAGTGGATCACGGTCTCACACTGAAGGTCAGCTCTCATTTCCTTTCTATCTCTTATGATAATATAGTTTTTGTAAAGATTGGTTAATAGTTGAACTTGCCATTAAAGGTAATTCGTAAGCTTGATTAAAAAGTACACAAAACGATGGCTCAAAAGGTGGAAGCACAAGGAGGGAAAGGAGGCAGCCAATGGGACGATGGATCCCAACACGATGGCGTAACCAAAATTCAAGTAGGAGCCGGAGGGAACGGTATTCAATATGTTAAGTTTGATTATGTCAAGAATGGACAAATCGAAGAAGCCCCTCTTCGCGGTATCAAAGGCCGTAGCATTGCAGCTGATCCGGTTACTATAGCCTCCTCTCGGGCAGCCATTGATGTTTTCATTTAGTTATTATTTTTGAAGTATTTGACATTTTAATCTTGATCTATGTAGTTTGTGATCAATCATCCTGAGGAGCATCTAGTTTCTGTAGAAGGTTGGTATAATACTGAAGGTCTCATTCAAGGGCTTAAGTTCGTATCCAACAAGAATACTTCTGATGTCATCGGATACGATGATGGCACTCCATTCACTCTCCAAGTTAAGGACAAGAAGATCATTGGCTTTCATGGCTTTGCCGGAGACAATCTTCATTCCCTTGGAGCTTACTTCGCTTCGTTGACTAATTCAACCCTTTTGACTCCTGCCAAGAAGCTACCGGCACTTGGTAGTGATGAAGGAAGTGCATGGGATGATGGTGCTTACCATGGTGTCAAAAAGGTGTATGTAGGTCAAGGCCACGAAGGTGTGTCAGCGATTAAGTTTGAGTATGTCAATGGTTCTCAAGTGGTGGTTGGAGATGAACGTGGAACGAAAACTCTACTTGGATTTGAAGAGGTACTTATAATACATTGCTTGTATTCTATTATTAACTAGCAACCTCTAAGCTTTGTCTGAGATCTTTACCAATTATATTGAACTATTAACTTTTAGCTGTATTAATCAATCTGAAAAAGATATATATGCTATTTGTACAATTACTTTTTTTATATACTAAGTCGGATCCGTACCCACCATTATATTCAATATTGAATTTTTTTTTTTTTTTGGATTACATTGTAGTTCGAGATTGATCATCCAAGTGAATACATCACAGCGGTCGAGGGCACTTGTGATAAAATCTTTGGAAGTGACTCCTCAGTTATAACAATGGTGAGGTTCAAGACTAATAAGCGAACATCTGATCCCTTTGGCCTTGAAGCTGGCACAGCCTTCGAACTTAAAGAGGAAGGCCACAAGATCGTTGGGTTCCATGGAAAAGCCAATGAGGGGCTTCATCAAATTGGAGCCCATGTCCTCCCGGTCACCAAATGATAATGACATCTTCCTCTTTGATTCCATGCACCTAATAAGTTATCAGATCTGTCTTCTGAATAAGTCATATATATGAAATACTTTTATGTCTTTGGTGAGCTTTAATAACCTGTCCTTAATTTTATTTCTTCTGTTTGAAACTGCTGTCTTTCTCAAGTATGCTTTTTGGGATGTTTTCCAGTCTTCGATGGGCTTGTAATTGCCTATTAAGTATTGCATGTAATAAGGGTCCAAGGCATGTAAAAAGGGTCCAATTATGGACTTAATTTCAAGTTTTGTTAAAACATGGACATCAAACAACCAGGTTAGATAGGCCCACGAACTTAAACAGGCTTATCCACTAATTCACGGTTCGAAAGTTTTCAAACAAATAATAAATAATTAATGTTCAATCATAAATACATTATTTTTCACCCTAAACTTTCTCATAACTATTAACCAACATTAGTAATTAAATAATTTAATACCCACAGTTAATGTTTCTTGAAGCTTACCACTTATGGTTGTAATTTCATAAAAAATACATAAAAATCAAAAATCAATTGGCAATTAATATCTTGATTTTAATGATTTATGTTCTCAACCTATATAACTTTTGAGATTTGAATTCTATGATACGAAATCATCAAAATGTCGACAATCAAAGAAATATAATTTCTTGTTACTCTTACCTTTTAATCAATAATCCAGTCTTAAGAAGTTCATCACAATAGTATAGCAGATCATAATAACTTATAATATGTATATATATTTGTAATGTTTGTTACTTCAACTTTATAACTATCCTTAGCTATCCAAATTAATAAGTAAATCAATTGTTCATAATTAATAACCCGCGTAGGCAACACAAAACGCAACTAGCTTAGGATCGACGTACACGTCAACGTGTTGAATTAGTGTCGACGTACACGTCAAAATCTGAAGTTTTATATGCTTATCTCCATGTTTATAACCCAAATTTGAATAAGGACCGAGATTAGCGGGAGAACAGCTAGATACTTGGGCACAAATCTTTCTTTCATATGTTAACTCACGCAATATATATGGTGTATTGAGGATATGGATCGAAATAAATTGTCATTCATTTTGTATCACCGTCATCATTATCAACGAAACTGCTGGATTGTTGGACTCTACAAGTCTATGTAAACTCTATTGGACATTGTATATTTTGGACGCACAGACATAATATTGTTTTAGGGTTTTCTTACAAAAGATTTCATACATAATAGAACTAGCTACATTTGATTATTGGGAACTGTCTGAGTATTTGATGCGAGGATTTTGGTTGATATTCCAAAATATTTTATATAGAAAATATTTTTTTAAAGAGACCATAATATATAAATATATATGCATAACCGTGAATTACATTTTCGGAAGAAATCGCTCTGTCCATGACGGCATGACCGCTACTTCTACGTCTCGCCATTCACACGCTATAATTTAGAACATGCAAAGAAAAATTTGTTGCCAACATCTTCTAAATTTTCTTATATGTATATATAATTCTGTTAAGTATAATTTTTATGTATATTTAATATTCTTTAAATTAGAAAATGATGAAATAATCAGATACATTCTAGGATTTGTAGTGAGATATATATGTAAACAAAATCCTAAATATTATATGATAGCATGTACTGATGTACAATTCCTAAACATAATTTAGCCGTCGTGAAAAATGATTCCTAATTTATAACTTGAAGACATATCATTATTTATGAAGAAATATGTACTAGTATCATTAATATCAACTTCTCAAAATTCAACTGACTTGCTTCTCATATACAACAACTTAATATGTTAACTCCACATGTGTTACGAAATTGTATGATAAAAGTTATCTACATATATTAATTAATCACTGGCCTATGTTCCAGGGATATCCATAAATACCCATGCAACTCTTCGTAATGAATCACAAACTCTCTCTCGCATCTCTTCTCTCAAGCTCAGGTTAAAACTTACTTTCTCAGTTGATAATATAATTTTGTAAGAAGTACTTTGATTATTAACAATGTGTTTTCGTAATTATTACAGATAATTAATCAAATTAATCAGCAAAAGATCGATGGCTCAAAATGTGGAAGCACAAGGAGGAAACGGTGGCAACCAATGGGCCGATGGAACTACTCCTTTGACCCCTGCTACATCTAGTAAGCAACCAGCAGAGGGTGGTCTAGGAGGAGAAGTTTGGGACGACGGTGTTCATGACGGTGTTAGAAAGGTGTATGTAGGGCAAGGCCAAGATGGTATATCGTTTATCAATGTAGTGTACAAGAAGGGTTCTGACGATGTTCAAGGTGGTAAACATGGAAAGAAGTCGGTACTTGGAGTTGAAACGGTAAGTGTTATATAGTGTTTCATTGTCTATTTTTCATTTAGTAGAGATGTTATGAAAGCCTAAAAGTTTGTATACCAACCCATTTCAACGTTGTTAAAACTACGCCTGGTCGGTTTTAGCCAAATTGAGAACCAATAAGGACTAGAACAATTCTTGCCAGATATGGTCTAGATTGAGTTAATTCATTACAACGTCCCTAGTTACGAGGCTCTTTCTATTTTTTTCAGTTTAAGGTTGATTCAAACGACGACATCGTAGCAGTGAAGGTGACCTACGACAAAATCTTTGGCCAGGAATCGGGCATCATCACATCTGTTACCTTCTATACATTCAAGGGGAAAGTTTCTCCACCCTATGGATTGGTCACCGAAAGTAATTTTACACTCAAGGACAAAAATGGAGGCAGACTTGTTGGGTTCCATGGACGTGCTGGTGAGGTTCTACATGCTCTTGGAGCATACTTTTCTGGACCCAAACATGTTGCTACCCCGACCATTCCTCTTGCCCCTGCCGAAAAGCTACCAGCCGTTGGTGGTGATTCGGGAGCTGCATGGGATGATGGTGCATATGGTAGTATTAAAAAAGTGTACATAGGACAAGCCCATGATGGTATATCAGCTGTTAAGTTTGTGTACGACAAAGGCGCTGGAGAACATGGAAAGAGTACAGCGCTTGGATTCGAAGAGGTACTTTTCTTTTCATACATGAGCACATTGATCTATGTCTTTGAGTTGGCTGTGTTCGTTTTTTAGAACGATCTCCATCAGGATGTAATAAACTTTTTTGTTTTTACAGTTCGTACTTGACTATCCAAGTGAATACATCACGGCAGTGGAAGGCACCTATGATAGAATCTTTGGGAGTGATGCAGCTCTCATAAATATGCTTAGGTTCAAGACTAATAAGCGAACATCTCCTCCCTTTGGTCTTGAAGCCGGTACACCCTTCAAACTCAAAAAGGATGGCTACAAGATCGTTGGGTTCCATGGAAAAGTTGGTGATCTGCTTCACCAGATTGGAGTTTATGTCCTGCCAATCACCAACTGACCATACTACATCTTATCATATTGATTCTACTGGATATATCACTTGTAATCTCATGAATAAATTGTTCTACTTTAATTGGCTCTGTTTGTTTGAATTCTAAGTGTATTTTAATTAGTATTGCTTCTTATGTTATGTAACTGATATTATTATGTGATATTGTGTGATGTTTTATGTAATGGCTTATATTATAAAGGTTGTTTAATTCGATCCATAGACCATATATAGTTGCACATTTGGTCCCATCATAAACAGAAACATTACTAGTTCAGTAGTAACTTAAATATGATTGGACGGAAAAAAAAAACATTAGAGCATATATATCAATGAGACCCATGAAAGTCATAACCATATTTTAATATTAGTTTTTATTCAGTTTTGATTAAAAAATAAATAATAAATTATTGAAAAAAAAAATAGACCAATGAGAGTGAAACAAACTCAATTGAGACGTATCAAAAAGCTTTCAAAAGTATCACTGCGTTGATACTCACCATTTACTTTTTAGCCAAATAGATCAGTTTCTATTATTTTATTATTTTGTATAGTAGTTGATACTCTCATGGGTCTCATTAATATATATGCTCTTAAGCCCATCAAAAAAGCATGAAACCCATTAGACCATCTCCAATGTAGACTCTTAAACAAGTGTTTTAACAATTAAATATTATTATAATTAGAATTATTTAAATCAAATTATTGTACTAAAACTTTTAGTAAACCTTCCTTCCAATGTAGACACTTAATCCAAGTGTCTTTAGCCATTACAATATTTATTTTAATAGAAATTTTGGTTAATTTTATAGTTATGAAATTTGAATAATTTTGTATGTTTTGCAAAATAGGAAATATAACCATTATTAAAATTACATATATTACAAGATCAAAAAAATCAAAACATAAAATTTTAAGTTTAAATATCAATAAATTATTTAGTATTAATGTGTAACATAATTTTTTTATATAATAAAGAAAACAATGATGCTTAAATGATTTTTTGAATTTAAAAAAAAAGATTGATTTTTTGTATTTTTGTATTTTTGAAATTTTTGTGTATAATAAAAAAAATTATGTATATATTTAAAATTAATGTTGCTTTGCTGATTTTCTTTTAATTTTTTGTTATTTTTGGGATTTTTTCCCCTGTTGCTCAAAGTGTCGGAACGGACTGCTTTTGACAGCTGCCCCGGGATAAATAATAAAATATTAATGAATAGATTTTGTGATATCAGATGAATTTTCTTGGAAGTGTTAATTCAAAATATACCACCATAAATTTTAATTTTTAAAAATATGACTAAAATTTTATGTTTTAAAAAATATCACAAATACTAAAACTAATTTTCAAGGGCTTGTAATTTTTTATTTTTGGTTTGGGCTAACTATTTTAGATTTAGTGTTTAGTTTAGAAGATTTATATAGAATTTATTTTTATAGGATATTGGAAAACGAAAACTTTTAGTGATTTAAAAAAAAAAAATTTGATGATATATTTGGAACTAACAATTCAAGTGTGGGATTTGTGAGGATTGTCCTATCTATATACTATACAATAAATGTATGCCATTTTCAAAAATATCTTATCCTGAATTCTGCTCCTTTTTTTTTTTTTTTTTTGTCTCATGATTTTTAAACTACCTGCATTTTCCTTCTATGGTATAAAGCAAGGTGGATTATGTTCAATATCTAGATGGAGAATTCAAAATATATGAAAACAAAAAATGAGGACCATATAATAACGATAAAATACTTTTAAATATGTTGATGGGAGAAAGGTGGGATATGAGTTTACAATATTAATCTCCCTGATCCACACACGTCCCACACGTTTTAGTTAAAGACTCGACGTGCTCGAAGAGTAATAATGTATGTTTATTAGCTTAAATCTTTAGTTTAAAATTCATGCCTTTGTACAACACTTTAATAATTAAGGTTTGCACTTCTTGGAAAGTTTGAAAGTTTCCAAAATCAACGTAACTGTTATATATATATATATATATATCCAGTTATAGTTAGATGAAAATCCACGTTAAGTTCCTATGTAGGTCAGACAGACAAAAAAAAAAAAAAAAGTCGACGTACAAATACAAGTAGTTTCAAACAATTCATACAAGAAAATCGAATCAGTAATTGAATTGTGTTCGACGTTACTACGACTTTCGTGACTGTGCCATTAGAGGAAGCTTTGTATTATTTTGAAACCGAAATTGTTTGAATATATAATTAATTAGGAGAAATTGTCACATCTACCACCTTTTGGGTATCACTGGAAATTTGAAGACAAGGCGATGATGGTATTGGAGCAGTCAAGTTTGTGTATGACAAAGGAGCTCAGCCTGTAACTGGAAATGAACATGGAAAAAGAGAACAATGCTAGGATATGAAGAGGTACATTTAACTAGCTCCACTACCATATGTTTTTTTTTTTTTTTTTTGAACTATGAATTCATTTTGCTTTGTTATGGTTTCTTTTCATTGCAGTTTGTGCTTGACTATCCAAGTGAATACATCACGGCAGTGGAAGGCACCTACGACAATATCTCTGCAAGCAATTCCGCAATCATAACTATGCTCAAGTTCACCACTAATAAGCGAACCTCTGGTCCATTTGGACTTACAGCTGGTACACCGTTCACGCTCAAAAAGGAAGGCCACAAGATCGTCGGGTTCCATGGAAATGTCAGTGATCTGCTTCACAAAGTTGGAGTTCATGTTCTTCCCATCACCAATTGATCATGGAGATATTGAACTTGTCACACCATGCGGTCTCTCTATCTCTTGATGTTCTATGAACTTTGAATAAGCTGATTTTACTTTCTTCCTGTTTCAAATTGTTTGCTGCTTTATTTTCAGAATTTTGAATATTTTTAGATGATATATTTCCAAAGCTAATATCTTCGGAATTTGGAAATTTCCTAGATATGATATTTTGAAATTTAATGTCTTTTGCGACTATAAATAAAGGTTTTGCCTCCTCATTATTTTACACTCTCTGAAACACAGAAATCTCCCTCTTCTAAAGTCTCTTTAGCTTTTTGTTCATCTCTAGCAAAGTCTCTAAAGTAAGTTTTTCTTTAGTTTAATACGAGAGTATATCGTACAATTGAGGTTTGTTGTATTTTGAAATTCAAAAATTGTGAGTTCCGAAACACATACGCCGATTTGTTAAATTAAGGAAAATAATATCTTGATAATTTGATGTTATGAGTCTAAAACCCTAAAATCTAGACCCTAGTATTGTAAACTTTAAACCGAAATAGTTATTAAATACTAAGCATTAATCCTATTCTAAACGAACTCTAAATTATAGAAATAAAAATGATACTTGTAAACGAAAAAAAAAAAGTGATAATTTAAAAAGTGTAACTTCAAAATAGTATATTTGAGTTGTGTTATAGGATTTTAATTTAAAAATGGAATAATAAGTTTGATGGGAGAAAGCTGAGAAGCGTAAGATTTGAGTTTACGTTATTAATCTCCCTGATCAAAACACGTCCCACAAGTTTTAGATAGACTCGACGTGCTCGAAGAGTGATAATGTTTTATTAATTAAACATTCATCATTATTGTTATTACCAATATAAAATACCACGAGACCCACGAGTCGCCATTTCTTTAGTTTAAATTTCATGCCTTGCTAATGCAACAAAAATATAAGTCTCCCAATAATATTTTTATATGAATCATATGTATTATTATTATTATTATCAAGTTACTTTAAATTAATTTTTTGTGCTAGTGTTTATTCAGTTAGGTCTGTTATTGTAAAATTTATGAAAAAGAAAGATCTGTTATTGTAAAAATCAAGATTATTCTTGGAAAAAGAACGGGTGATTTTTAGTTGATATGGCTAATGGCTTATAAAAGAAAAATAAATATCGACGTTCCATTAGTTACAAAATAGTTCAAAGTTTCAAACTGCACACTAAAAAATCGAATCAATAAATGAAGTGCATTCGACGTTACAAAAACACTAGATTTCATTGTTTACTTAAGGCACTACGTTTCCAAAATTTCCAACGACGACTTTTTTGACTGTGCAATAAGAGGAAGCTTTTTTTTTTTTTGCTAAAATCAATAAGAGGAAGCTTCGTATCATTAATACAAAATACGATTGAAAAAGAATCAATACGATTGAAAAAAAATCAATACGAGTATCAAGATAATACGATTGATACCTAACGTACTTTGTATAAAACAATTAGTATTATTTGTTACTTAGCCATGTGATGCACGATCAGTTTACGATTCATTTTAAGTAAATGATAGATGAAAGAGGGTTTAATTGAATGTTAATTCGCATCGTGTCACCACACCTTCATTCACTACTCATGTTTGTTGGAACAAAAAACCGGATTGTGAAAATAGCGAATTGAGGAGATAAAAATTAAACGTGTTTCTGAAAACTGATTAAAATATGTACAAAGTCGAGATATGATCTCTCTCCTTAATTCATTAAATCTCCCGCAGTGTGGCAGTTTTGTTAAGATTCTGAATCCCAGGATAAAATTGTACGAGACTATAGTCGCGACACTCGACATATAGAATCTGCGAACTAAGTATCTACGCTATACTCTCGAGACTACTTAGAAAAGAGAGATGGAAGATTGTTAGATAATTTTGTATGTGAAAGTTTTCTCTCAACATAAAAGTTGTGTGAGACCATTCTAGTTGTGTACAATTGCAATGAGAGGAAAGAAGCTATATATAGCCTTCTCCTTAGCAAAAAGAATCACAAAATCAAGACACATTAAGGTCATGTTGACCATGTAATGAATTTCATCTTTGACTTGAATGTTCATGAATTTGCTTTAAAGCCATGTTGACCATGTAATGAATTCTCATCATTTATCATGTTTGACCATGTGTAATGATATTGAATCTCATTCTTTCTCATGCATTGATCATGTAATGAATATGAAATTTTATAATTTCTCATTGACATGTAATTTTTATTCACATTTTACCAATTTAATCTTATCAATTGTTTAGCTTATGAAGCTTAATTGATTTATGATTTTATTGGTCCAACAATGTTCTCGCTCCTTCAATTATTTGGATATTCTTGATATGCTTATAACATATTTCAAATATATATATTTTTTAACAACCACGCTTTAATAAGTTAAAAGAACACATTTAAATTGGTTATTTAATCTGGTGGAAAATTTACACATTTAAATATTTGAGATCTAATTCGTATGGATCGCACCAAGTAATCCACATGCAGATACACAGTACGACGAATGTGAGAAAGAGAGAAAACATGAAACCGTACACATAACTTTTCAAATGCTTCCAAAAATATATTTAAGCTCGACCATTCCTATGGTTGTTGGATAATCTTCACTAACTCTAAACAATTTGTATAAAAGCTATTACATGGTGTGTCGCTCTTCAAAATGAGTGTCATTGTCAAGAATAGTTAACTTACAAAAAATACTTGTTGACTGCAACTATGTGTTTAAGCTCTCTACTTCAGGTGAAGTCCTTATCCCTTGGACCTTCTTCCAAGTTAAACATTCGCTTTTCGCGAATATCAAGATTTCGCTATAATCAAAATCGATCTCTTGGATATTTTTTATTATTTGATTTCCAAATGAACCACAAAATCCACTGGAATAACTATTTTTTAGACAGTACCGTGTCCTCAATTTGCTGCTGCACTGCGGAAGAAATAATTCATATTACCTTATATCGACCCACTCAAGAAAAAATAGAACGTTGTGGAGATTTTCGCCAGCCATCAGACACGTTATTCGGTGGGGTATTCAAACAAAACATGGCTTATATTTTTCACAACGAGGTCCCAACATTTACATAAAGTGTCAATGTTGATTCAGTGACTCTGTAAGTGAGACCGAACAACCAAAGAGCCATTAATTAGTTGCTAGATCAAATGCTTGGGCTTTTGTCATACACTGAAGATTCCAAACATGTGCGTTTAACGGCGTTGTGCTAGGTCATCTAACAATCAGTTCTCCTATTGTAGAATCTCTTTATGAGCTAACCAATAACCTGATTTAACTATATAATTTCCAAAAATTGGAAAATGCAAAATCAGCCTATAATTAATGACAAACCAATGAATGCCCATAATTTTCCATCATGAGGCTCCACCAACTGAATTAATAATTTGATATTCTAGTCACTAATATCCATACTAAATAGTTGATCAATATCCATACTAAATAGTTGATCACCGGTCAATGATGGGTAAATAACTTAACCTACACCCTGAGTTGGGCGAGGAAACTCATCATGAATCCAAGAATCCAAATCCGCCTTTATTTTTTGTTAGTATGTACGCATATTATTGTTTGCCAATATCTGCTAATTGACAAATTCTTATAAATATGTTTTCAAAAATAAGCTTAATTAACATTTGCCCAAATTATGATTTAGGATTGAAGATTGTTGTAAATTTGCAAACAAAACTTAGATTAAGTCTTAAAATGAAAAAAAAATATGTGATGAAATGAATAAATTTGTAAATGATTTCTTTATTAATTGAGTAAATGAAGAATTATGAATTCTTACTCTTTTATATAAATCAGAGTAAAAAATCCAATATAGCTAGAATATGGAACTGGTAATTTCATTTTCTCAGATACATTATGTCATTCACCTTCGAATGACAAACTCCACATTAGCAAAAAAAATTCTCATAAGTTAGACCTCCCCCATAAATTAATAATCTCAACATATAATGGATGTCGGTTTTTATCACGATACAAAATATATTACTTTAGTTTTGCTGAGTAAAATATATTACTTATCTTTTGCTAAGAAAGATATATAAAAACACGATTATTACTGAATCAAAAAAAAAAAAAAAAAAAACACGATTATTACAATTAATTATGATAACGTTGCGTCAAGGATATAAACACTATATTGTACCATCATTTGTTATATTTTTATCTATGTCACATTTTTAGCGTTATTCCACCAGTTGAAATTTCTTACATTTTTGTATTACCACTCAGAGCTTATATGAGGAAGCATATATAAAACACGAATTAAATTGTAGAATGATTTTTTTTTTTGTCAAAATGTGTCAAACTTTCACCAACTACAGATTTTTTCCATTTTCCTTGAAGGATTAAAGAGATTTTCTTTAATCTATATATCTCTCAGACAAAATAATTTTGAAAAGAAATTGTGCATGGGTGGGTAGGATTTCTTTTCTATGAGACTATGACCAGAATTAAAAAATTTTTTTTTTTAAAAAAAAAAAAAAAAAAA
>OVAF01000125.1:0-14278 GCA_900406245.1 Odontarrhena argentea | reverse complement strand
TTTTTTGGGGGGCCTGGGGGCCTTTTTACACTTTTTTTTTTTTTTTTTTTTTTTTTTTTTTAACACTTTACACACTTGTGTGCCACATTAGTATTTTTCATATTGGCCATGTGATGCTCAATTAATGTTAATAATTTAAAGATTATATAATAACTAAGCTTGATGTATATAAATCCTATCTAGCCTCTAGTCTCCTCACACCTAATCTTCATCATCATCATCACATTCAGATCTAGTCTCCTACAATCAGGTAACTCCTTTTCTCCCTTGCTTTTTCTCGACATCTACTTATCTCATCTACGTTCTTAAAATCGTATCAGTCGATACTTTTTCCTATCTTAGTTGCTTCTTTATGTCTGTTAAAGACCCACTGTGATCATAATCAGTAAAAGTGAACATACTTTACCCAAAAAAAAAAAAAAAAAAAGAGATTGGTATATATATTGACCGGCTTTTAAATACAAGAGTTAGAACACTTTGCTCTGTAGATGTTGATTCATTTTTAGTAGCATTAACTAAACAAAGGATTTCCAAAAAGAAAGAGATAAAAACTAATTATTGGCTGATTAATTATGACATACGAACAGAACAAAAGCGAATAAAGATGTCTAATTGGGACGATGGAACGCATTCTAAGGTGAAGAAAGTCCAGCTTACGTACGAGGATGTTATCTACTCTATCCAGGTCACTTATGAGGGAACTCTACAATCCAGCCTTCGTGGTTCCATTGGACCCAAATCTGCTGAGGTTAGTGAAATAAACGGGCTTAAAAAATGTAACTGCACGGGCAGATCCGAGAAAAATCTCAGATCTGTCCCGTCCCGCATGTTTCCATTAGTTAACTTTTAAAAAATTTAATGGCAGTTCACTTTGGCATCTGATGAGTACATAACGGCTCTCAATGCTTACGGCAAAGCGTTGGCTACGCAAGAGGTTATAACGTCGTTGACTTTCATAACTAACAAGAAGACCTATGGACCTTACGGAAACAAATCTGGTTACCAGATTTCTGCTCATGAGATCACCGGTAAACAGGTCGCTGGTTTCCTTGGTACCAGTGGCAATGTCATCAACTCCATCGACGTCCACTACGCTCCGGTACCCACTTCAGGCTCAGGAGGAAGTGGCACCGGAGGTAGTGGCACCGGAGGAAGTGGCACCGGAGGTAGTGGAACCGGAGGCAGTGGCACCGGAGGCAGTGGCACCGGAGGCAGTGGCACCGGAGGCAGTGGAACCGGAGGCAGTGGAACCGGAGGAAGTGGAACCGGAGGCAGTGGCACCGGAGGCAGTGGCACCGGAGGCAGTGGAACCGGAGGCAGTGGAACCGGAGGAAGTGGAAGCGGTGGATCTGGCTCTGGTGTCCAGAAATTGGATGCACAAGGCGGAACAGGAGGCACTGCATGGGACGATGGGTCGGATCACGACGGTGTGACGAAGATAACAGCAAAATCTGGTGATTACGGGATTCAGTTCGTCAAGTTTGACTATGTGAAAGGTGGACAGCCGAAACTAGGAGCCACACATGGTGTACCGGCTGGAAGAGGTTTACCAAACGAGGTAAGCTAATAGCCCTTTTAGTCTTATCCACTAATCATTTTTAAACAATTTCAATACTGAAATCATGAATCTCTGTTTTGGGAGCAGATTGTGATTAATCATCCTCAAGAGTATCTTGTTTCCGTGGAGGGTTGGTATGATTCTACCAATGTGATTATAGGAATCCAATTCAAGACCAATCAGAAGACTTCTGATTACATCGGCTATGATTTTACTGGTGAGGGTACGAAATTTACTCTCCAAGTTCAAGACAAGAAGATCATCGGGTTCCACGGATTCGCAAGCAACAATCTTAATTCCATTGGAGCTTATTTCGTTCCATCATCCTCCACTAGTCCTACAGTCCCTCCAAAGAAGCTGAAAGCAGAGGGAGGTGAGACAGGAGCTGTGTGGGACGATGGTGCTCACGACAATGTTAAAAAAGTTTATGTAGGACAAGGTGACAATGGTATAGGAGCTGTCAAGTTCGTTTACGCCAATGGCTCTGAGGTGGTTTATGGAAATGAACATGGGAAGAGGACACCGCTAGGATTCGAAGATGTACGTACCATTAAACACAGATTATTGATTTACCTTTAATTTATGTGGAACAAGTTTCAATATTTAGCTATGCTTTTTGTATTGCGCAGTTTGAGCTGGAATCAGATGAATACATAGAATCCGTGGAAGGAACCTACGACAGTATCTATGGGGTTGATAGTGCTATATTAACAAGGCTCGTTTTCAAGACTAACAAGAAAACAGCTGGACCGTTCGGACTTGAAGGTAGTAAGGCGTTTACATTGAAGGAGGCAGGTCACAAGATTGTCGGGTTCCATGGACGAGCTGGTCCTGAGTCTATCAATGCTATTGGAGCTTATGTTGCTCCAGTAGGCATCATCCCATTGACTCCTTCAACACCAATTCAGATAGGAGGAGTTGGTGGTGATGGAGGAACTTCATGGGATGATGGTGCTTACGACGGTGTTAGAAAAGTGTATGTAGGACAAGCCGATGATGGTATTGGAGCAGTCAAGTTTGTGTACGACAAAGGAGCTCAGCCTGTAACTGGAAATGAACATGGAAAAAGAACAATGCTAGGATATGAAGAGGTCCATTTAACTAGCTCCACTACCATATGTTTTTTTTTTTTTTTAGAATTATGAATTTATTTTGTTTTGTTATGGATTATTTTCATTGCAGTTTGTTCTTGACTATCCAAGTGAATACATCACGGCAGTGGAAGGCACTCACGACACTATCTCTGCAAGCAATTCCGCAATCATAACTATGCTCAAGTTCACGACTAATAAGCGAACCTCTGGTCCATTTGGACTTACAGCTGGTACACCATTCACGCTCAAAAAGGAAGGCCACAAGATCGTCGGGTTCCATGGAAACGCCAGTGATCTGCTTCACAAAGTTGGAGTTCATGTTCTTCCCATCACCAACTGATCATGGAGATCTTGAACTTGTCACACTTTGTGGTGTCTCTATCTCTTGATGTTCTCTGAACTTCGAATAAGTTGATTCTACTGTCTTCTGGTTTCATATTGTTCTGCTTTATTTTCAGAAGTCGTCTCTTTTTGTTTCTACGATGGATCTATGATCCACTTTTTATTCTTGAATAATCCGTAAAGATTAAAAAAATTATACCCAAATCAATAAAACATAAATTTCATTAAAGTTCGAAATTCTTTTATTAAAAAATTAAATTCTAATTTTTTAGTACATTAACATTAAATTCTTAAAGATCTTTAATAATAGAAAAATCTAAATCCTAGGACTGTAATCTATAATTATTACATTTCTAAATTTAAACCAACAACGTGAGTTTCCTCATTGTTTAAATTCTTTATTATAAACTAAAACATAATTAAGGACAAAATAGTTTTTTTGTGCTGAAATAATAGCTAACCTAAAAATGTATCTTAGTTATAGCAAAATTAAAAGTTTACCCACGTGGCTTTTCCATAATTCTAGTTACTTTCCCAAAATGTAAATTAACTAATTTCCTCTGTTTCTTAATTTGTTATTTCGATTTTTTTGTGTTTAGTTTTTCAAACAAAATCTATGTTATCTACCCTCTTTATTTCAGTAAATATGTTTTTATATTTCGTGTTGCCTAACTATAACCAAAAAATATTAACACTGTAAAAATATAGTATCAAATAAGTTATATTTTTTATTAAATTTAATAATATGGTGCCCAAAACAAATATATATCATGGATCCGCCACTGTTCAGTAAGTTATATTTTTTATTAAACTTTAATAATATGGTGTCCTGATTTTTCTAAACTACCCGCATTTTTCTTGTATGCTATACGGCAAGGTGGGTTAGATTCAATATCAAGAGTGAGACTACAAAATATATAAAAACCAAAAATTAAGAACCATATAATAACTATAAATACTTAAAACTGTAATGATCATGGGAGACAGGTGGGATTGTAGTTTACAATATTAATCTCCCTGATCCATACACGTCACACAAGTTTTAGTTGAGACTCGATCGACGTGCTCGAGGAGTGATAATGTATGTTATAATAAGCTTAAAAAAGTTCATCATTATTGTCATACCAATATAAAATACCACGAGACCCACGAGTCGCTATATTTTTATTTTAAATTTCATGCCATTGTTTAATAACAAAAACATATATAATGGTCTACTTCTTGGTAAGTATAAAGTTTCCAAATTCATTTGTTTTATATATATCCAATTAAAATTAGATGTAAATCAATTAGAACACGTTAATTTCCTTTTCTTTCTATTAGTTTCAAACTTCATACAAGAAAATCTAATCAGTAAATGAATTGTGTTCGACGTTACGACGACTTTCTTGACTGCATGTGCAATTAGAGGAAGTTTCGTATTATTTCAAAACCCGAGTTGTTTGAATTAGTAGTCATCACGATCCTTTTGGCTTTTATATTAATACAAAATACGACTTTTAGTAATCGCTTCCGAATCCCTATATAAGATATAACAACAAGTGACAGCTAACACTGTATTGTTTTTTAGCCATGTGATCCACGATCAATTTATCGAATAATTTAAGGAACTGATAGATTAAAGAGGGTTAGTTCCAATTGAAATTTTAATTCGCATCGTGTCGGTGTCACCATGTACATTAATTCACTACTCAACGGTTTCGCTCTTTCAATATTTGGGATATTCTTGATATCCTTACATCATCATATCTTAATAATAAATGTTATTGTTATACAGTAAAACTTTTATAAATTATACTCGATAAATTAATAATTTTTATAAAATAATAAAATTTGTCGATTTCGAAAAAGTAAAGAATTTACCTCTCTAATTACTACTAATTACGAGAACGCTAAATCAAGAAAATATCATATATTTTATCATTACGCGTTATCTTTTATAACAAATTAAAATTATTTAAGTGTTATTTCTTCCATCCAATCTTTTTATTTTATTTTTTTATATTGTTACTTGAATATGGTAATATATATATATATATATATATATATAATTATGATTGTAAATAAATTAAAAAGAAAACAAAAAAGTTATTTTCCGAATGTGTCAAAAATTTCATCAATCACATATTTTGTCATTTCCTTAAAAGAAAACGATAAAGAGATTTTTTTCCAATCCATATTTCAATCAAAATAATTTTAAAAAAAAATTCTTGCATGGGCAGGGATTTTTCTTATGACCGAGTTTTTGCCGATTTGGGGACATTAGTTTATTACAAACTTTTGGGCCACATTCACATTTTTTTATAGTGGCCATGTGATGCTCAATTAATGTTAATAAGTACAAGATTTAAATAATAACTAAGCTTGGTGTATATAATCCCATCATTAGCCTCTCATCTTCTCACACCTATTCTTCATATCCTCAATCCGCATCATCACATTCAGATCTATAGTCTCCTACATTCAGGTAACTCCTTTTCTCACTTGCTTTTTCTATCTCTCTACTTATCTTATCTGCATTCTTAATCTGCAATCAATCGATTTATTAGTTGCTTCGTTATGTTTGTTATGACCCACTGTGTCATAATTAGTAAAGTGAGCTTAATTTTCCAAATAAAAATAAAAGAGATTGGTATGACCGGCTTTTAAACATATGAGTTAGACCACGGCTTCTGGTCTAATATTTGGTTCTAGTGATGTCAATGTGTCAACACCCGAGTTCGAGTCCAGATTTGTATATTATATTGTTGATAGAAAAAAAAATAAAAAAGCACATGAGTTAGAAGTTAGAACCGGATTAGTATTTCTCTTGTAGCTCTTAGTTCTTTTTTTTTTTTTTAATAAAATGTTAATTTTCATGTAGCTGTTAGTTCATTTGGTAGCATTAACTATAGAACTGATTTTCAAAAAAAAAAGAGAAAAACTAATTAAACGAATTATTGGCTGATTATACGAGCAGATAACAAAAGCCAACGATGTCTGGTGTCCAGAAGTTGGATGCACAAGGTGGAACCGGAGGCACTGCATGGGACGATGGATCCGATCATGACGGTGTGACGAAGATAACCGTAAAACCTGGTGACGTAGGGATCCAAACCATTAAGTTTGACTATGTGAAAGGTGGACAACCAAAACTAGGAGCCACACATGGTGTGCCGGCTGGTAGAGGTTTACCAACCGAGGTATATCATTTTTCTTTTGTTATAAATCGATGAAAGTTTTGGGCATTCGGTCCATAGTCTCCCCCCATATCATTTTAAAAAAAAAAAAAAAAAAAAAATCAATATCGAAATCATGAATCTCTATTTTGGAGCAGATTCCGATCAACCATCTTGAAGAGTATCTTGTTTCTGTGGAGGGTTGGTATGATTCCTCCAATATCATTCTGGGAATCCAATTCAAGACCAATAAGAAGACTACTGATTACCTTGGCTATGAATTTTCTGATGATTGTACTAAATTTACTCTCCAAGTTCAAGACAAGAAGATCATCGGGTTCCACGGATCCGCAAGCAACAATCTTAATTCCATTGGAGCTTATTTCGTTCCATCATCCTCCACTAGTACTCCCCCAAGTAAAGTCCCTCCAAAGAAGCTGGAAGCACAGGGTGGTGAGACAGGAGGTGTGTGGGACGATGGTGCTCACGACAATGTTAAAAAAGTTTATGTAGGACAAGGTGACAATGGTATAGGAGCTGTCAAGTTCGTTTACGCCAATGGCTCTGAGGTGGTTTATGGAAATGAACATGGGAAGAGGACACCGCTAGGATTCGAAGATGTACGTACCATTAAACACAGATTATTGATTTACCTTTACTTTATGTGGAACTAGTTTCAAATTTAGTTATGCTTTTTGTGTTGCGCAGTTTGAGCTGGAATCAGATGAATACATAGAATCCGTGGAAGGAACCTACGACAGTATCTATGGGGTTGATAGTGCTATATTGACAAGGCTCATTTTCAAGACTAACAAAAAAACAGCTGGACCTTTTGGACTTGAAGGTAGTAAGGCGTTTACATTGAAGGAGGCAGGTCACAAGATTGTTGGGTTCCATGGACGAGCTGGTCCTGAGTCTATCAATGCTATTGGAGCTTATGTAGCTCCAGTAGGCATCATCCCATTGACTCCTTCAACACCAATTCAGCTAGGAGGAGTTGGTGGTGATGGAGGAACTTCATGGGATGATGGTGCTTACGACGGTGTTAGAAAAGTGTATGTAGGACAAGCCGATGATGGTATTGGAGCAGTCAAGTTTGTGTACGACAAAGGAGCTCAGCCTGTAACTGGAAATGAACATGGAAAAAGAACAATGCTAGGATATGAAGAGGTACATTTAACTAGCTCCATTCTTTTTTTCTTTTTTCTTTTTTGGAACTATGAATTTATTTTGTTTTGTTATGGATTGTTTTCATTGCAGTTTGTGCTTGACTATCCAAGTGAATACATCACGGCCGTGGAAGGCACCCACGACACTATCTCTGCAAGCAATTCCGCGATCATAACTATGCTCAAGTTCACCACTAATAAGAGAACATCTGGTCCATTTGGACTTACAGCTGGTACACCGTTCACACTCAAAAAGGAAGGCCACAAGATCGTCGGGTTCCATGGAAACGCCAGTGATCTGCTTCACAAAGTTGGAGTTCATGTTCTTCCCATCACCAACTGATCACGAAGATATTGAACTTGTCACACTTTGTGGTCTCTCTATCTCTTGATGTTCTATGAAGTTTGAATAAGCTAATTCTACTTTCTTCCTGTTTCAAGTTGTTCGCTGCTTCATTTTCAGAAGTCTTCTCTTTATGTTGTTTATGTTTCTTTGATGGATCTGTGATCCATTTTTAATAAAGGAAGTTTGTTTCGATTATTTGGCTAGTTTCTTGTATTAAAATTCATGGGCATCCAACTAAAAGCCAATTGACAATTAGTGGAGAGGCTCAATCCCTTTATATATTACTAATGATCACTTCTAACTTCCGATGTGGGACTTTAATCCCTAATACGCCCCCTCGAGATGATGGCTCTCTGACCATTAATCTCGGTATGTTCGGGCAAGGATCGATGGACCAATTTGGGTCGGATCGATAATGGATCGGGTTGGATATTGTGGATCGATTACGCCCGTTTGGGCTTTGTGGGCTCTGATACTATATTAAAGTTCATGGGCATCCAACTAAAAGCAAATTGACAATTAGTGGAGAGGCCCAATCCATTTATATATTATGATCACTTCTAACTTCCGATATGGAACTTTAATCCCTAATACCTTGATTATCTATGTAGGCAAAGAAACAAAAGGATCGAATATTTTAAATTACGATGTAGAAACATCCTTTATTTAGATAGACAAGCAACACACACACATACATTGTTTTTGGAGTAAACCGAAAACAACATTTTACAACTTCATAGACTCACAAGATAATATTATTCCAGCTCCAAGCATATATCATATTGGTTTTTCATCACTTGGCTATAGGAGCAACATTGACTCCAATTTTATAAAGATAGTCACCAGCTTGTCCATGGAACCCAACGATCTTGTGGTCTTTCTTCTCCAGCACAAATTCAGTTCCTGACTCCATTCCAAACGGGGTGGAAGTTCTCTTGTTCGTCTTGATTTTAACCGAGATGATCGCTGGCGCATCTACTCCATAAATCTTGTCATAGAAGCCTGACACAGCCGTGATATACTCACCTGCCTCGAGCACAAACTGCATTTTTCCGCAACCATTTCAAAATTCATTAAGATTGTAACTAACTTTAAAAAAAGTAGGACAAAAAATGAAAATAACCTCCTCAGCTCCAAGAAGTGACTTCTTCCCATGATCGCTTCCAACGACAGGCCTCGAAGCCTTTTCATACTCAGCCTTGAAATAAGTAACACAAGAGTCACCTTGTCCAACATATATCTTCTTCACATTGTCGTGGAATCCATCGTTCCACGCAACTCCAGCATCTCCACCTTGTGCTGGAAGCACGGTGGAAGGAGTCAGTGGCGTGGACGAAGGGGCGATATAAGCTCCAAGGGAATGGACACAATCATTCGCGGTTCCATGGAACCCAACTATCTTGCCGCCTCCTAGCTCAGCTACTGTTCCAGAGGAAATTCCAAACGGCTGAGAGGTTTTGCCCTTGAATGTCTTGAAGACAAGAGCTGTGATGATATCTACTGGTACTCCGAAAACCTTCTCGTAGTAAACTGTCACAGATGTGATGTAATCTTCTGGATCAAGCACAAACTAGCCCCCCAAAAAAATATCAATCAGAAAACTTAAAGAAAAAAAACCCTATAAATTTAGCATCTTCAGTAAAAAAAAAAAAAAAATTACCTCCTCGGTTCCAAGAAGACCCTTCTTTCCATGTTCGAGTGATACGATTTTACCATCTTTCTCGTAGTCGAACTTGACATAGACCACACCAGAATCACCTTGACCGACATACACTTTCTTGACGTTCTCGTAAACGCCACCATCGTCCCATGCTTCTCCTCCACGGCCACCTTGCGCTTCCAACTTTTGCACCATTTTTGCTTCTTAACCTAAAGTGCAAGTAACCATTTCAAAGACGGAGTGAATTTTTCTATGTACATATAAAACCATTATTGAAGGGTAACTATATCAAGAAGATGAAACTAATATAATTAATACTTCCATCAAAACATTACTTTAAAAAAGAAATATTATCATTTAGTGAAAAAACAATACATGATCATGTTCCCATATATAGATTTGTTTCCCTATAAAGAAATCATAAAGATTAATCTATTAAAGTAACATGATTATAGTGGAGTTAAAAGGAAGAAGGAATATAGAAAAATCTAAAAACCTTTTAGTGTGAGAAGTGGAGATGAAGATTGAATGAAGGACTTGGTGTTTGGGATGTTCGCATATATATAATAAGATACTCTTGAATACAGAAATTAACTTTTAAAAAATTTTCAGTAAAGGTTAACCATTTTTTTTGTCGTCTTCGTTTGTGGGGGTTGCAAGCCTAATCAACTCGTGCTTCACGAGGGAGTAAATAATGATTAGTTACCAATAGTATAACAAACTAAAAACTGACCAATTATAAATAGAAGAAAAATAAATGGATGGAAGGAACCATAAATAGGCCATTCTATATAAATTATAAATTATAAATTATAATTTATATAAAAAAAAATTATATTCCCCTATAATTTATATTCCCTTTGTGATCATTTGATAGTATACCCTTAAGTTTTGCTAAAGATATGAAATTTATACTATTTTTTTTTTTTGTCGACTTTATACTAATTTTTTTTAAGAAGTTGAATACTGTATACCTATTTTAAAAGTGACCGTTTATTTATATAATAGTTAATTATTAAAATTATTTTTAAAAAATTAGTTAATAACTAATTTTTTAACATCTAAATATATTATATATGAAAATGAACCTCAACTTTTAATAAGTGTTCAGATAATATTGAATTTTTTGTAAAGCTTTTTATCCCTCAAAATAAAAATGAAAAATCTGTAAACGTAAATACTCATCTTTTAATAAAGTGTCCATTTTAAATTGTTACTTACGTTAACTTATAAATTAACATTCCTATTTAGTTAAGTTTTTAGTGACAGATTGAAACTGACTTAATTAACTTGAACAACATTTCGGTGACGTTTTTTATGGATTCGACTGGACTAATTGAAGATGATGACTTCTTCAACAGGATGATCAGTTTTCTACAGTCATTTGGACGAGTTTGTTAAACCCAAAGAGGATTACTTAACCTCATCAACCCCTTCCCCTAGGAAATAATTTTCGGACAAAGACTCCAACACCACCTTGCCAAAATATATATTGAATCAATCTCACGAATGATCAATAGGTAAGTCTCGTTCAAATCTCATTATTCTTTATCGATCTATATATCTACCCAATTAAAAAAAATTATGTATGATCGACGATCTTTTAATAACATGAAACCATTTACAACTCGTTATTACCATTTACCTTGTTCACAACGACCATTTACCTTATTACCATGAAACCGTTACAACTCCTTATTCACGTGAGTTAGATACACATTAATAACATGAACATATGTATGCACACGCATTTTAGCTGGGTACTAATTAGTTAGTACTCTCAAAATCTGCATCCAAATATGTTTAACAAAAACAAGAAACGAACACTGCTATTTAATTTCCTTATAAATATTATCCAAACAATATACATAGCCAGTATTATGCTATCATATATCCTTGTCATACTATTCATGTGTTCCAAAGAGATATTTAACTATCTTTGGACCCCAAAAAGAACTATCTACATCTTCTGTTAAAGGTTAAGTATATTAGATCAATCACATTTGTATATGGAATGCTATTTTCTTATCGCTCAAATTTCGTTTTAACGATAGAAAATGTTCAAATCATAGGCAGGAAGCAACACATTACACACACACATTTATTGTTTTTGGAGACAATCGGAAAACATTTTTAGAGCTTACAACTCTATAAACTCACAAGATAATATAATCTTATTCAAACTCCACTGCAAACTATATTTAATCTTATTCAAACTCCACTGCAAACTATATTGTCAACCTTGTGCTGGAAGCGTCTAGGATGTGGTAGGAGTCAATGGTGTGGATGAAGGAGTAACATAAACTCCAAGGGAATGGACACAATCACCTGCACTTCCATGGAATCCAACGATTTTGCCGCCTCCTAGCTCAGCTTCTTCACCCGAGACCATTCCAAATGGCTGAGAAGTGATTCCTTTGAATGTCTTGAAGATGAGAGATGTGATGATCTCTGCGGGTACTCCGAAAACTTTCTCGTAGTAAACTTTCACAGATGTAATGTAATCGCCGGACTCGAGCTCAAACTGCAAAAACCAAATCAAAAATTTCTAAATTAACATTACAAATAAAAAAAGTAAACCTTTGAGCAATTTCAAGAATACAAACATCTATGTACCTCCTCGGTTCCGAGCTGACCCTTCTTTCCATGTTCAAGTGAAACAATCTTCCCGTCTTTCTCGTAATCGAACTTGACATAAACCACACCAGAATCACCTTGTCCAACATACACTTTCTTCACATTCTCATAAATACCACCATCGTCCCATTCCTCTCCTCCACGACCGCCTTTAGCTTCCAACTTGGTCGGGGCACCTGAGGGGGGAGTCACCGGGGTGGTTGAAGGAGAAATATAGACTCCAAGTGAATGGACACAATCACTTGCACTTCCATGGAATCCTACGATCTTGCCGCCTCCTAGCTCGTCTTCTTCACCAGAGACCATTCCAAACGGCTGAGAAGTTTTTCCCTTGAATGTCTTGAAGACAAGAGCTGTGATGATCTCAACTGGTACTCCAAATACCTTCTCGTAGTAAACAGTCACCGATGTAATGTAATCGCCGGACTCAAGCTCAAACTGTAACAACCCATCAAAAAATTCTCAAATAACAGATAAATAAAAGAACACCCTTTTGAGCAAGATCAAGAATACAAACCTCCTCTGTTCCAAGAAGACTCTTCTTTCCATGTTCACGCGACACAATCTTCCCATCTTTCTCGTAATCAAACTTGACATAAACCACACCAGAGTCACCTTGTCCAACATACACTTTCTTCACATTCTCATACACACCACCATCGTCCCATTCCTCTCCTCCACGACCGCCTTTAGCTTCCAACTTGGTTGGACTACCTGACACCGGAGGAGTAATCGGAGTTGTTGATGGAGCAATATAGGCTCCAAGAGAATGGACACAATCACCCGCACTTCCATGGAACCCAACAATTTTGCCTCCTTTCAGCTCAGCTTCTTCACCAGAGACCATTCCAAATGGCTGCGAAGTTACGCCCTTGAATGTCTTGAAGACAAGAGCTGTGATGATATCTACCGGTACTCCGAAAACCTTCTCGTAGTAAACTGTCACAGATGTGATGTAATCATCTGGACCAAGCTCAAACTAGCCAGAATCAAAAAAAAAAAAAACACATCAATCAGAGAGTGAAGAAAAATACAAAAAGTTTGAACAAAGTAAAACATATTTCCAAACTACAACAAAATTTTACCTCCTCTGTTCCAAGAAGACCCTTCTTCCCATGTTCGAGTGACACGATTTTGCCATCTTTCTCGTAATCAAACTTGACATAAACCACACCAGAATCACCTTGACCGACATACACTTTCTTGACGTTCTGGTAAACACCACCATCGTCCCATTCTTCTCCTCCACGACCACCTTGAGCTGCCAACTTTTGTGCCATTTCTCCTTCTTAACCTAAAGTATTAAGTAACCATCTCAAAAACTACCAGAAAATTTCTCAATACATACAGAAACCATTCTACTATCAAGATGATGAACTTCTATCTACCTACCGCACCCAAACAAGAGAAAAATGATGAATGATGAAACTAGTAATTTAATTGGAGGGATTCTAAAATTCCACTAGAATATTATAAACATGAATCTATGTTATCATATACTTTCACTATATATTATCATATTTCATAGATTCATTCCCCTCGAGAAAATCATATAAAAAAGACTAAACTTTTATTAAAGTTGTGGAACCAAAAAGGAGTAATAGAGAGAACAGAGAAATCTAACCTTTTAGTGTGAGATTGTAGTGAAGAGATGTAGACTGAATGAATGGTTTGGTGTGAGATGTTTGGGTATATATATATAAGATATTCTTCTGTATAGCGATTAAATCTCCTTTTTTGTATTTACTACCTAATGTTAACCATTTTTTTGTTTTTCTATTAATCAAATCAACTCGTGCTACACGAGGGTTGGGAACTTTTTATTAGTTACGGATGAGTGTGTACCAAACATAAAGGACCAAGTGTAACAAAAAAAATTATAATATTAAACTAAACAGTAAACATGTCTTTTGTAAAAAAAATAAAAGATGAAAAAAATTGTTACTAATCTCAATGATCAAGACTTTTAGTCTAGCCATTTGTGTTACCATCCATCATTGTATTATTATATAAATTCAAACCCAATTTAATGTATAATATTATTAAATTATTGAAAAAAAAAAATATCTCTAACTTTTATCTTTTTAAAAAGTAATGGTCTATCAAACCAATTCTTTTTGTTTTCATATATACAGATATGGTTTGTGGAATGCACTTAGTGAACTAACAAGACCATATATATCCCACTCCCAATTATTGCCACGAAACCGTTACAACTCGTTATCCACGTGAGTTTTATATATATGTTCGGTACCAGTACTAGGGGTGGGCAAAATATCCGCAATCCGAAAATCCGAACCGAACCCGCCCGAAA
>OVAF01000124.1:0-69133 GCA_900406245.1 Odontarrhena argentea | reverse complement strand
AAATTAGCAATAGTTTTTCCATGAAAACATTACGTAACAAACAATGAATCATCATTAACAAATCTTTTAACAATTTTTTTTGTTTAGTTTTCATTATAAATTTTTAAGAATTTATTTCATGCTTTAGTGTGGGCATCACCTAGTAATTTGTAAATACCACAAAAAAAATACATTTTGCAAATTTAATTTTTACAAGGATCCAGTCACCCAAAAATCTCAAATTAAACTAACAAAATTGACCCAAAAAAAAAAACTAACTGTCATGAAAGTCAAAATTAGGGGTGGGCAGGAGACGGGTACCCGGAAATTTTACGGTACCCGTGACNGATGGGGTCTAGATTTACAATAAAAATCAAATTATAGTCTATAAACAGCAATTCCCACGACTAAATATTGTGCTGGACCATTGTCACTAGGGGTGGGCAGGAGACGGGTACCCGGAAATTTTACGGTACTCGTGATCCGACCCGACCCGATCGAGTAATTGGAAAATAGTACTTGTACCCGACTCGAAAAAAACGGGTATCCTATCAAACGAGTACCCGCTTTAAAATAACTTACCCGCTGAATACCCGACTCGACTCGCTACCCGTAAGTATAATGTAATCTATATGTAAATTATAAAGATTTTCTTGTAGTCCATTATTCGATTTTTTTTTGCTAGTACATACCTTATGCATCTTCCTGATTTTGGTCCATTCGTAAACAAATGAGTTACATTTTTTCAAATTTGCGACTTTTTCCTTTCTTCTAAACAATATATTGAAAAGGGAATCATAACCAAAAACATAAAGTAATATGCATCTATTTTGACAACCTAAAATAGAGCATCACACAAAAGAAATTATAGCAAAAGAGATAAAGCCATGTTTAAATTACAATATATACACTATATTATATAATTAGATTTATCGAATATTATTGCGATTATTTACGGATCAAATAGAAGACGGGTACGAGACGAGTAGTAAAAAAAAAATTAATACCCGATACCCGACTCTTACCCACGGGTAATAAAATTTTAATACCCATTACCCGACTCGAAAGTCACGGGTACCCTATTTTAGGAGACGGGTACGAGTCGGGTAACGGGTACGAGACGGGTAACGGGTATATGTGCCCAGCCCTAATTGTCACACACATGTTGGGTTCATATTTGTAAACTTAGTTATTATTTGCTTTGAACTTTTTACCGATTTTACCTTTTGCATTTATTGTATTTTATTGTGTTGGAGTATAATATAAATGTTTACAAAAAAGTAATCACGGATGAAGTGGTCTTTACCAAAGTAACCAAACAAGTGAATTAAGTACGGTTGTCTTCAATATGGTTAGTTCCGACAACAAAAAGTCATTTATGCAATCGGATCACTTACAAAACGATCAATCAATTCCCAATCATGACTTTTTGGGATCGGACTGATATTTTTTTAGGCTCCCTTGATCATTATTAATATTAACTGAGATGCTAGTAGTATAAATAACTTAAAAAGTAGGCTTACTTCTCTTGATTTTTTTTTTTTTACAACAATGTTACTTTACTAAAACGATTCAAGAACCAAACCGAAAAAATTAGAGTTTACATACTAAAATTCATAATTCAAGTCTTGCATCCAATGTTAAACTATTCACCTTTAATTTTAAACTACCGAAAACATAATCAAGATGACAAAATAGAGAACTGATCCTGAAGTCTCGTAAATTCTTCCGGATCATAGACTAAAAATTTTGGTTTTAATGTTGAATACATCGTCATATTTTCTTGAATTCAATGGAGTTAAAATAATTTTTATATAGTTGTATGTATAAAGATTTTAAAAAAAAAAAAAATCGCGTAATTTACAGATACATCACAATTCACACACTAGGACTTGTTACATAGTCGTTACATATATAGTCGTGGCAACTCACTTGCTACAAGTTCAGAATGGTAAAAAAGTTTAGATGGGATTATTGATCCATCAAAAATGGTTACCTGATTTGTGTGACTATGAGCACATGTTAGAAAAGGAAAGCCATTAAATTTTGTTGTCACTGTGAGCTACTTTTAAAAGCTCAAGGTCACATGGTTTATAAGGGTCAACAAATATACATGTGGTCGATTACTCACACCTATTGTATTCAACCTTGCTGTCCTGTCTGGTCTATTGATTCCTAACGTCGGGTTTCATGTAATGACTAGATAATCTATGGCAAAATTTACTTAGAACAAAGGATATATATATATATATATATATATATATACGAATCTCTCTGGATCTTGATATGACTTGCTGTAAAGTAAAACACATGTTATAGTACTTTGTTAATGTGTTCGGACGTGATTAATTAGCGTAATTGCGAATAAAAGATATTAGAAACCTTTATCATTTTAGGATTTTGATCGATATAACCAATTAATTATCTGAACATGCAACACATGTTGGTAACTTAGCTCTTTGTTAATCTATATACCTTTGACATTTTTTCTTTGACTCGAAATCAATTTTTAGTAATATTTAAAAGCGTAATTAATTACTCAAGCATTCTTCAGAACCAAATACTCATATACATAATAGTTGATGAGATTAATTTGTTTGTAATTAACATGCATTATGTACTCATGATGACGTAAATTAACACTCGCTAGCTAGCTAGCTAGCATAAACATTTAAAATACTGTATATATATGATTAGTTTAGCTGGCGATTAAAAAAGAGATTAGAAAGTTCCTCATGATCACTCGAGTACGTAATTTGACAAACAATAACAAACACCCACACAAAAAATTTAAAAATTAAAGCAACGTGTAAATTGGTAAGAGAAGATATATGCATTTATAAATAGTAATCATCACATGATTTGTAAATGGGATACATTAGCCAACTTGAGCGATCACATGGCCAATCACTCAACCCAATTAATAAACACCGAGCACAGAGGCATGGTGTGAATGTGACTTCCATAGCTCTTTTAAAATCATCAAAATATTCCTTTTTTTTTTCCAAAGTTGTATGATTAGTATTTGGATTTGTGTATATTGTATAACGAATATTACTAACCCAGAAAAATACGATTGAATTGTCATGGTTCAATAAATACAAGTATTTGCTGGCTCACTCTGTCTTGTATGCTTGTAATACGTATCAGGCCGAGAAACAAAAATACATATCCATTATCCACGTATCTAAGTTAACTTATACTAGTAAGTTTTCTCATAACGACAAGCACATTCAAAACTTTAAAATACAAATTTTTATAAAAAGGAAGAAGAAAGTCACAAAAACCGAACAAGATTCTTCACTTTCCTTCATCTCCTTGTTCCTCACTTTCCACTTGTTTGTCTTCTTCTTCCTCCTTCCCTCTTACTTAACCCATAAGCCATCACTCCCCCAAAACACACAAACCACAAAACAATGTCTTCCTCTCCTCTCTTCTTCCTCCTCCTCCTCCTCTCCGTCGTCTCCGCCGTCAAACTCCCTCTCTCTCCTTCCTCCCACCACACTAACGACCCTTACCTCTCTCTCCGCCACCTCGCTGATTCCTCGCTCTCCAGAGCTCGACAACTCAAATACAAAACCACTATCAAACCCAATGAATCTCCTCTCTCCGCCTCCGCCACCGTCGTCAAATCTCCTCTCTCTGCTAAATCCTACGGTGGTTACTCCGTCTCTCTCAGCTTCGGTACGCCGTCACAAACCATCCCTTTCGTGTTCGATACCGGAAGCTCCCTCGTTTGGTTTCCTTGTACCTCAAGGTATCTCTGTTCCGGTTGCAATTTCTCCGGTTTAGATTCGACCAAAATCGCTAGATTTATCCCCAAATTATCCAGTTCGTCTAAAATTATCGGGTGCCGGAATCCGAAATGTCAGTATCTGTTCGGATCCAATGTTCGATGTAAAGGATGCGACTCGAGTACCCGCACCTGTAACGCTACTTGTCCACCGTACATTCTTCAATACGGCTTAGGATCGACGGCTGGGATTTTAATATCCGAAAAGCTCGATTTCCCCGAGCTAACCGTGCCCGATTTCGTCGTCGGATGCTCGATTATCTCCACCCGACAACCCGCTGGTATTGCCGGGTTCGGACGCGGATCCGAATCGCTTCCTTCTCAGATGAAACTCAAGAGATTCTCTCATTGTTTGGTGTCCCGAAGATTCGACGACACCAATGTAAGTAGCGATCTGGATCTCGATACCGGGTCGGGTCATAACTCCGGGTCAAAAACCCCGGGTCTCAGCTACACTCCGTTTCGGAAGAACCCGAATGTCTCCAACACGGCGTTTCTGGAGTACTATTACCTAAATCTCCGACGAATCTACGTCGGAAGCAAACGCGTGAAGATCCCTTACAAGTATCTCGCTCCGAGAACCGACGGAAACGGAGGATCCATAGTCGATTCCGGGTCAACATTCACATTCATGGACCAACCCGTATTCGAGCTAGTAGCCAAAGAATTCGCAACGCAGATGTCGAATTACACTAGAGAACAATCCTTGGAGAAACTCACCGGACTCGGGCCGTGTTTCAACATCTCCGGCAAAGGAACGGTGACGGTGCCGGAGCTGATTTTCGAGTTCAAAGGTGGAGCGAAAATGGAATTGCCGCTATCGAATTACTTCTCGTTCGTCGGAAGTGCCGATGACGTGTGTCTGACGGTGGTTTCCGATTCGACGGTGAGTCCTTCCGACGGCGGGAGGAGTGGTCCGGCGATAATCCTGGGGAGTTTCCAGCAACAGAATTATCACATTGAGTATGATTTAGAAAATGACAGGTTTGGGTTCGCCAGGAACAAGTGTAGCCCGTGAGTTTCCAGGGGTAGTTTTGGAAATTTGATATGATACCAAATTTATATGATTTAATTTCTTTCCCCCGAATAAGAGAGAACAATGTTAAATGTTTATAGAGAAACACTATTAATAAATAGTAGTACAAAATTATATTTTGTGTTAATTTGATGCACTCTCGACATTATCATGTGGGAAAATAAAACTCAAAAAAAGGCTGTACGCATTATGGAAAACAATAGAGAATGGATGCTACTAATAACAGTGATAACACGTCAATGTCCATTGATCAAATATAACCAAACATCCACTAATTACATAATAGTTTAAAAAAAAAAAATTGAATGGTTCTTGTCTTATTGATGTAAAACAAACATGTGAGTATGTACATTATTCACGTGTACCAAAAGTAATTTTATATCAGTGGAAATAAGCGCTCTCAGGTATCTTTTACAGTACCGGTACACTTGGTTTACATAAATAAATTTGACCCGGTTTAATGAAATCGGAGAGTTGTGAAAGGAGACAATGCACTAATAAAGTAATGAATGCGATATAGGAAATAAAAAAAAGAAGCTGTACCTTCTAATCAAGCCAGCTCACGAAAAGTTCCTGAGATATTTAATTAAGATCTTAATTCTAATAATGAGGTTCTTTGACCCAAAATTTAAAATTAAAATCTAATAATGAGGTTCCGGTTGGGTTATGTTTGTGGCGCGATCAGTGTAATCAATGTGATTAGTCTTTTTTCTTTTTCTTTTGTCAACCAGAGTAATCAGTTTTAAGAGATTGGATTTTCATGTATTGAATAATTTTTAATGTGGAAACTTTCTAACACAACTATTTGAATAATTTGATTAAAATATCTGATCAGGTGTTTCATTACAGCTTTGAATTTAAATTTTGGAATGAGAATTTGATTTTACATAACAATTCTTCTAAAAGTAAAAATAAAAATTATATTAAAAAAAAGAGGGTAAAATGTGTTGAGGCTGCAGTTATGGCGGCCGACTAGAAAGTGGGGGGCAATGTATAGCCAAAATGAAGGATCTTGTTCATCTTAAAATGGTCCAAGGGAATATAAGATAGATATTTTTGAAAGAAATTTTTTTGAAAGATTTTTTCAGACCATTCTAGTGGGTTTTTTTTTTTTTTGTCATCTGATTATATTCAAAGAGCAAAATAATTACAACAAAAGAGGACTAAAGTCCATATTCAGTTTTGAAAGACTAAGGGGTGAGTCAACCCAACAACAAAGTCACAATCTAAGAAAGAGATCAAGACACATCAAGGGCAAAAACTTGTTGCAACCAGATCGGATGTCCAACAGCAACATAAGAGTGAACTCTGCCTTCCTTAATGACACTGTTAGCGATAGCTATTGCCCCTTTGTTGGTTGATGCTAACTCAACTTCTAGTCTCCACTCAGACATGTTAGCCAAAGAGTTTAAGATCTCTGAAGCTTGAAAAGTATAAGCTGGCCAGGCTTTTGGTCTGAGAATGGCCCCAAAAAATTCCGGATTGTCCACTGCAAAGACAACTCTCTCGAAATGGTGACTGAGAGAACTCTGAATAGCCCATAAAATGACTATAAGACTTGCTTCTTCTCTTGAGCAAATGTTACCAAACGCCCTTCTACTATGAAGCAGTACTTTCCCATTCTCATCTCTAATCACCCAAGAACCTCCTGCCAAATTCTTCCTTCTATCCCAAGCAACCCCAATATTACATTTAATCCATGGTTTTGGGGGTGGTCTCCACCTCTTCACCAACTCAGCAGCCCTAATCTCATCTTGTTTCCCTACTTGAGTTTCTACCCTCTGAGCCAGAAACCAATGATTTGATTCTTCTCTAATCTTTTTGACAGTATCCAAAGCTAGGAAGCTCTTTCCTTCAATGAATAAACTGTTCCTATTTTTCCAGAGCAACCAAAGAATCCAAGGGAGACTGTTTCTAACCTCTAGAGCCAAGCTTGGAGTTTTGCACGTGGACAGGAGGAAGCTGATATTGACAAAAAAAGAGGAGGGGTGAAACCCTTCAGATGGATTAGGGAATTCAGAGAGAGCCCAAACCTGTCTAGCTAGGGAACAAGTAAAAAGCATGTGGTTTATAGATTCACCCTCAAGACCACAGGTTTGTCAAACCCCATCTACTTTCACTTTCCTAGAAGCTAGCAAGTCAATCACTGGAAGGGCTCCATTCATGGCTTTCCACATAAAATTTTTGATCTTTAAAGGCCCTTTGAGACTCCAAATCTTTTCCAGTAGAGGGTTTGTGGAAGGTAGGGCTGAGGCTTCATTGATTAGAGAGCAAAATTTGGTTTGAGTAGTGAGCCAAGTACCTGATTTAACAGTATACACTCCCGACTTATTGAACTTCCACACCCAGAAATCTGCCATAGAGGTCACAGGCTTGAGCTTCCTGATTATCTCCACATCCCTAGGGAAAAACAAATCATTCAGCAATTCCACATTCCAGGACCTGTTGTTCATGTCTATAAGATCAGAGACTCTCATGTCAATATTGGAAAAGTTAGTCTTCATCCAGGGACATCTGAGACCTTCATCCTGAATCCAGGGATCTAAATACACCCTTATAGTTTTTCCATTCCCAATTCTCTTCTCCAAACCCTTCAACAACAGTTCTCTCCCATGCAAGATACTTTTCCATCCAAAAGATGGTCTTTTCCCTAGCTCAGCACTTAGGAATTCCTCATCCTCGTAGTATCTGCTTTTTAGAAGGCGAGACAACATGCAATCCGGATCCTTTGTATACTAATCTCGTAACTTTAATTTGAGTCCAATGAAATTAATCAAATTATATTTTCATTGTTGTTGTGTTACCACATGTATCTAATTTTATTTTCTTTTTCTTTTTATCCACATCTGAATCCAAATTCATATGATACATATTGTTGACGAAAAAAAAATTATACAAAATACATTTTGCTATCAATGTTTTACATAAAATCTTCGCGTAATAACAAATTTATATGGTGGCATCTGATTTGCTATAAAAAAAAATGTGGAATGTGAGATAACATCACAAAAATTTGTTTTTGGGCTAATCCTGATAGAATTAAAATGGTAAAACTTTTGACACTACTTCTTAATTAAAATATATATATATATATATTTTATTTTTATTTTTTCTACGACTAGACCATGATATGGTTATCAAAAACGTTTAAAAGTCTAATATGGTTTTTTAAAGTTTGTTAAAAATAAAATAATTGATGCAAGTGAAGATTACAATCCTAATAGTGTAGGACTTGACCTGCATATATCTTAAGTATCTAGCAAAAGAAAAGTAAAAAACCGTCCAGAACAGATTTGATACAACTGGAATTGTACCAACAACAAAACTTTATGCATGTAAGCCTTCAAAATTAATGGCACTAATGCATCTTTAAATTCAAACGCAGAAGGGGTTCCAATCAACAATCGCCAGATATTTAAGGCTCACTGGCTCAGATAAGAAAAAGGAAGGAAGTTAATGGGCCTCATAAATGAAAACGCCATATATAATGGGCTTTAATTCATTTTGGTATAGAATCAGAACATTGTTAAGGGCCCATCACCAAACTTGGAGGATCAAGCAAGCCAAATTTAGATTACATTACCAAACTTGGCTTTTGAGATTGTCTTTACACATGTGTTTTCTTCTCATGTATTACCTGGTGTGAATTACTTTCATCTTATGTCTCTAACGTAAATGATTTAGATTGTTATTTTGGTTATCTCATGGAACTATCCATGATGTTCTAATAGTTGGTCCGTAAATTTCTAATAGTTGTTTGCATTGGGATTTATGTGAAAGAAAAGGTAAGATGAGTAATGGAAAATTCATATTCCGGTGCCAAAACCATAAATATCTGTTGTAACCATATGACTTATATATTGTGAATATATATACAAGTTTGATGTGTGTAAAAAGCATGCAGAATAATTCTAATATGTACAAGTTGTTTTCTTGACATTTCAGTTCGATGTCCAAGATTTTTTGTTATAAAGCAGACACATTCTGATTTCAATTAATCTTGTTCTTTCATTTGTGCTGTCAAATCGTAAAAGGAAAAATCTCCGTGTTCCTCGTGGTAGGAATTTTCCAACTTAAGTTCACTGCATAATTTCATATTCTCGATTAATCCATTGACATTATGGACAATTATATGACATGATACTTGTGCGGCTGTGCTTAAACTCTTAGAAAATCCTAGGGAACAAGTAATGAGGAATAGATGCTGACTGCTTTTTGATTCTTTAGTAAGACTCATCAAATATATTTGAACCAAAGCGAACCTTTCTTTTGGATTGTGGTATTATTGAGTAATGTTGTTATGTGAGGAAAATATTCTTTTTTTCGAATAAAGAACACATGTTGTGAATATAAAGTTCATATAACAACATTAGATTAAGAAGGGGTGTCATGTCAAAATTAGGACAACTTTTCTCCATCCTCTCCTTCCTTTAATCTTTTAAAGTTCATTATCTCTTTCTTTCTTAAAAGTTAGGCCGTCCAAAGGAGAATTATATATGCCTTAAACTATTCTCATATGATATCTCTCTTTCTTTGCTACTTGTATTCGTTTTTTTCTCCACATGGCTACACTCAGGAGAATAAAGATGCTTATTTTGAATGCTTAAGAAAGCTAAGAAAAAACAAATCGGGAGTACCTTTTGAGTAGATAAAATCCCATATGTTGCTTTTTTACATTTGATGTTGTGATAAGAGTGCGTTATTTTGGTATATATTGTTTTAAAAGAAGAGTTCTTTTATTGTTATGTGTTCCCATGAAAAATTCCTGGAAAAGGGTTTGATTTGATAGAAACCACTGGGAAAAGTCATGCAGAAAGACACACAAAAACTCATTCAAGATTCACAAACCAGTTTGAACTTAATTTAAGACAATGGCTACATAGTTCTTTTTAAATTATGTTGCAAATCATTTTTTAGAAGGCTAAATAATTTAAAAGCTGATATTAATTATTACATTATATGTTTCTTGATCATATATATATTGCGCACCTTTGTGACAATTTAGAAGAAACTCAGGATCACCTGTTTCTTCGATGTGACATATAAGTGAGCAATTTTGGGATTTAGCTATCACTTGACTTGGAGTTCAGCTTTGTTTCATACTTGGCTAGCTCTTCTCTCATGGATGTCTAATGTCTTCTTCAACCCCCACCAACGCCGCAATCACTTAAAAGACTAGTTGTTATAATTTATAATGTGTAGAGTATTTGATTTTTTTTTTTTGTGTAGAGTATTTGATAAGAACGTAAAACAATAGGGTGCACAATGGTAACTACAACTAAACCATGAACACTCTTTAGGAGAATAGTTCCACAAATTTGTGACTTAATCTTGGCTAAAGGGAAAAGGAAAGGTTTTAATTTAGTCATGAGTTAATGCAAATCTGGCTCACTAGGTCCTAACTCAAGCTTTTAGTTCTTCATTGTTTTGTTTTTTTTTTGGCAATGTTAGATCCTGAGCTGGCTAAGCATTTTTTGTAAATCATTTACAAACCCTTTGATCCTTTTCATATTAATGAAACATTCATTTCATTTATTGTGTTAATTCAAAAGCTTTATCAAGTGGATGGAGAGACTGATCAAATTTACGATGTAGTTTTCTCACAAACATAAGTGCTTTAGAATCATCTGGGGTCTGGTCCTGATTAAAGCATCCACATTTTGACCATCCTAGTCACGCACTTTTTTTTGTGACTGAGATTGAATGTTTTTGTTGGAAGCAAAACAAAGTTAGCTGATTTTGATTAGAGGAGAAAGTCTGATTTGGGTGTGCCAGAAGTAACCATCTATATGCCTTTGCTTTCGTTTCTTCGATAACACTTTCGCATTCAAATGATTTTAGTGTCACCTTTGTATGTCTTTTGAGTCTAAAGCTCATAAACAAAGCCCTCTTTTCTTTTTCTTTTTCCCTAATAGACGCGGACAGAGCGGAAGAAAGGCTTAGCGAGTTTGTATTTATTTTCTAACTGTACCATGTTTGGTCCTACTAGCCAGTTTCCTTTCAAATGTAAAACAACCAAGACTCAAATGAGTAAATTTTAAAAATGATGCAAAATATTCTGTGTTGTTTTGTAAAATTAAAGGCCATATTCTTCAAAAGTTGATGTTTACATTGGCTAAAACCTTTAGCAAGTGGGCAAGAAAGACGGGTTGATTTCACATTCTGTTCTTCTCGTAAACGCAATTAGTGCTTTAGAATCATCTGGGGTCTGAGCTTTGTTAAAGCATTCACATTTAACTGTTACGTTTTAGTCATACACTTTCTCGAAAAGATCGGTTGGTTTTGTTTTCTTCTTATGTGGTAGAGGTTTAGTTTAGGGCAAACAAAGTTTGTTAAGTTTTATTAAAGGAGAAAAGGGTTTTGATTGAGTGAGACTGAAGCAACCACCTATATTCCTTTGCTTCTCATCATTCAAAACACTTTTGCATTCAAATGATTTTAGTCTTCCTTTGGATCTCTCTTTTGATGAGTCTAAGCTAATAAACTAAAGCCCCCTTTCCTTTCTTTCTCTTTTCTGTCTTAAACTTAGACTGCCAGGAAGAAACAGTTGATGATCCTATTTGGTCTCACAATTAGTCCTCTATAATTAAGCAATTTATGTACATATCATACATGTAATTTATCACCTACCTCATGAAAACCAAATATGTGAACCAAGGGATTTAACTTATTCCCTTGCTATTGATATGGGTCTACTGAGACACAAACAAGCTGAGTATCTCGTGTCCTCTTCGCATTTATAATAAATAGAAGATAGTCTAGTACCTTCTCTCATATTCTAGATACACACAATTTTATTCAGAATTTCTAAATACCCCTTTTCTGGATCGCTTTTAAAAATTACCATTTTTAGGATTTAGACTATATTTAGGGTTCTAGGACTAAGAGTTTAGGGTTGAAATTTTATAGAGTTATGGTTTAGTGTTTAATAACTATTAAGGTTTAAGTTTTTAGGATTTAGATTTTAGAGTCCAAACCTATTTGTAGGTTTATGATTTTAGGGTTGACACCCTGAACCCTATATCATAAACCCTAAAACCCTATAAATTTTTAAAAATATTTAGAATATTTAAAAGAATAATTCTATTTAAAATCGATATACCTATTAAAATAGATCCTAAAAATGTGGTAGTTTTGAAAAATTGTAGCTAGAAAGTAGTAATTTTGAAATTTCACCATCTTTGTTTGTTTTGACTTAAAAAAAAAAATCATTTGCTTTTCCTCAATAATGATTGTAGGATCATATCTCTCTTTGTTTTATGGGCACATATGTACATTCTTTTGTTTTCCTCATTTTGAGTTGATACATATATATGCATGGGTGAATAATATTTTAGCTTCTTTTGGTAGAAGCATTGGGAGAGTAAGAGTACTTGTTGCAGGGTATAGTGGCTTTCAGGTGAAGGGTTACATAAAAACAAGTAAAAAGCTGAAAAAAGGATGATTGGGGAATGAAAGGAAGATTTCTTGTTTCATGTGAGGATATTGAAATTTTATTCTATATTCTTCAATTTTGTATCCTAATAAGAAAAGATAATTAGTTTTTTACTATTTTATTAGTCTTTTAGGACAATATACATATCTTTTTTTTTTTTGAGCAGAGACAATATACATATCTATAGTGGGAATATAGCTAATATGATTCTCTTATAAATCTTGTTGAAGATTCCTAGGCAAGTTGAATGGTGGTGCTTATTTTTCTCTTCTTTCTATGCAGTGGCATGCTTCATGTGAGATAGAGATATGTTTTCATCAAAGTAGAAGTATAATAGGTAAAGCTCCTTGTACCAATTACTGCAATGATCTCATGTTTGAATAATCCATACGAATCATTTTGACCATTCCTTAATATCACACTGTTTAGATTAATTTGTGTACATCTTGTCAATGGATTCTTGAAAGATTTGATAGGCATCTGCATCTGTTTAGCTTTGTGTGCGTATATATATATATATATATATCAAGTGTTATCAAGTTAACATATATATATGCATGGCTTTGATATGTTAGTTAGTGGTACGAGAATAAAGCTTTTTCTTAATTAATCTCTTATGTTGTCACTATAATAATGAATGCACTGCTTGCATGAATAAATATATCTTGCGTTTTCTTGTTCTTGAATAACATATTTTTGTTTTATTAATTTTGATTCGTGAGTTCCTGTAACTGATCTGAAACATTGATTTCATTAGGCACATGAAAATGATTGGTCGTGTTGATAGAAGTTACAATCAAAGACTGTCCCCACCAAGAAGAGACTGACTCAATTGTGTGTTTTCTTTTAATCTTGTTCAAAACATTCATTTTCTTCTTCTTCTTCTTCTCTCGTTTTTAAAATGAAATATATGGTCCAAAAGCTACACACTTTTATGAAAGTAACGAAAAGGAAAGCGAATGATGCATATATACATAATGTCTCTGTGATGGGTCAGATTGGTTTGATTTGCTTTTTTAATGTTTTTATATTTTAAGAGGGGGTGAGTTTCTATATACCATGCAAAAATGATTAAACATACAAAGACCAAGCTAATGATACTCCTTTGTTTTGTGTTTCCTATCCCTAAGAATTGAGATGGTGAAAATGATCATGCTTGATAACATTAGGAAACTAAAGTACGATTTTCAACATCATTCCATGCATGTGTGGCTGAGAAAACAGTCTTAAATCATTTTTATTTTATGGAATTTGATAGGCAGAAAATTATAAAACCATCATTCAGGCGAATGATTTGTGATTATATTTGTTTTCTCTTTTTTTTATCAGCCACATATTTATAAATTTAAAGCTAAGTCATGAATTGTCATTATCTGTTGGAACATAATATGGTATGTCATTTTTCTTATTCATCAAAAATGTTTAAGACATAATTGGCTATAAATTAACTATACAAAAAAATGGCAAAACTTTGTCCATTCCCATGTTTTTGTGGCACCTATATTTGTTGCGTACATGTGGTCTTGAGTTTAGCTTACTTGACTATATTTTGATTAAGAGACTGTTGTTTGAAAAAGTGTTGGGACTAATTGGCTAGTAGTAGCTTCAAGGTGCTAAAAGGACTGAGTGATTATATCCCAAACATGTTCTACAAGTGTTTTTAGTGATATTATTTATTATAAAAATATAATATATAAGTGAATGATGATTTGCATCTTTAATTAGGTTCTTTTCTAAATAAGTGATACACTTTGCAGAAAAGAGAGAGACCCACTTAGCTCCAGTACCCATTACATCTTTTCTCTTTTTTATATATATCTTTTTTTTTTGTGAAATTTGAGAAAGAAAAGAATATAAGGGCAAAGCTGAGTTACCTTTGCCTTTTGATACTTGCTTTGTCATCACATGCATTCCACTTTGCACTACAAAATCCACTTTGGACCCTCAAAAAACCCCCCAAATTTTTTGCCTCTCTTACAAGAAAAGCACACACATTTCCTCCTTCTTCTTCTTCATATATCTGAAGACCAAAACCTTTTTCTTTCTCTCCCTCTTTCTTTCCACCACTTCCCTTCATCTCTCTCTCTCTCTGCTCTAAGGTTTATAACTTAGCCCCACCTTCCAAATAGAAACAGTGATTAGATCCTTCTTCTTTGGTTGTTAAGAAATAAATGGAATGAAGCCAAGAATCTTGAAGCCTTTACTGTAGAACTCTCACTTCTCAATACTAGTACTACCCCCAACCTTGTGTTCCTTTTAGGGTCTTTTGTCACCATGAGAGCTGGAGGCTGCACGGTGGAGCAAGCCCTTACCGCGGAGGCTACAAACGTGGTGAAACAAGCTATGGGTTTAGCTAGAAGGAGAGGACATGCTCAGGTGACACCTCTCCATGTGGCTAGCACCATGCTCTCCGCTCCCACGGGTTTACTAAGAACAGCATGTCTTCAATCTCACACTCACCCTCTTCAATGCAGAGCCCTTGAGCTCTGCTTCAACGTGGCTCTAAACCGCCTCCCCACTTCCACGGGAAGTCCTATGTTAGGGGTTCCAACTTCTCCTTTCCCTACTATATCCAACGCGCTTGGTGCCGCTTTCAAACGCGCACAGGCTCATCAGCGGCGTGGATCTATCGAGAGCCAGCAGCAACCGATTTTAGCGGTCAAGATTGAAGTGGAGCAGCTGATAATATCTATCCTCGATGATCCTAGCGTGAGTAGAGTGATGAGAGAAGCTGGTTTCTCGAGTCCTCAAGTGAAGACCAAAGTCGAGCAAGCTGTTTCTTTAGAGATTTGTTCCAAAACAACCTCCTCAAGTAAACCCAAAGAAGGAAAGTTACTAAGTCCGGTAAGTAACGAAGATGTCATGAACGTTATCAACAATCTAGTCGACAAAAGGAGAAGGAACTTCGTGATCGTTGGAGAATGTTTAGCCACTGTTGATAAAGTCGTGAGAACGGTGATGGAGAAAGTTGACAAAAAAGACGTGCCCGAAGCTTTAAAAGACGTAAAGTTTATTACTTTATCCTTCTCATCTTTCGGACAACCGAGTAGAGCAGAAGTGGAACGTAAGCTAGAGGAGTTGGAGACACTCGTGAGAAGCTGTGTAGGAAAAGGAGTGATTCTAAATCTTGGAGATCTAAACTGGTTCGTAGAGTCAAGAACCAGAGGTTACAACAACAACAGTAGCAGCTACTGTGTTGTGGAACATATGATAATAGAGATTGGCAAGTTAGCTCGTGGGTTAGTGATGGGAGAACATGGGAGGTTTTGGTTAATGGGTCTTGCAACTTCACAGACTTACGTGAGATGCAAGTCAGGTCAACCTTCGCTTGAGTCTCTTTGGTGTCTCACTACGCTTACTATTCCGACGACTAGTGGTAGTGGTAGTCTTCGTTTGAGTCTAGTCTCCGAGAGGTAAAAAAAAGTCTTCTTCTTTTGGTTTTTGGTTGGATATGTTTCAATTATTTTTGTCTCTTTTTTAGAAAAGGACAATTTTACCTACAGTGTTTTTGCTTTATTTGGTGATCGTCTAAAAGAACGGTGTCACAACGTGCATCTTTTTGTACCTTTTTGGAATTTTTTAAAATATAATGTTATCTTTGGAAAAAAATGCTAAAGAAAAGTTACATCAAGATAAGGCTTGACACAGCTTGATTAATCGGTACCATTTGGTTTTCATCAAATCAGTGAGGTTGAAGTCAAGAAATCAGAGAGCGTGTCTCCGCGGTTGCAGCCATTAGAGGAGCAGTTCAGTTTCTGTGAGGAATGTACCGTTAAGTTTGAGGCAGAAGCTCGGAACTTACAATGTAGCAGCAATAGTAATGGGGCTTTACCGGCTTGGCTTCAGCAGTACAAGAAGGAGAATCAAAATAGCCATACCGTAAGTTGTATAACCCTAATTCTATTTCTTATTAAGCTTCTTATGTTTCGATTTTTGGACTCGACAGGATTCTATAAAGGAACTTGTTAAGAAGTGGAACTCAATCTGTGATTCAATCCACAAGAGACCATCCCTCAAAACACTCACTCTCTCTTCACCTACTTCCTCATTTTCGGGTTCTATTCAGCCTTCCAGTACTCTACATCATCTTCGAACAAACTGTAATTGGCCTGTGATCGAGACAAACAAGTATCAACATCATCATTCTGTTATCCCGGAGACGTCCCACTTAAGACTGTTCCTTCCAGAACATGAGAGCGAGCAGAAAACAGAGGTTTTCTCTTCGAATCCTAATTCGACAATAAACTCAGGAGCCTCTTCAAGCGATGCAATGGAGGTGGAAAATGCATCTCCCAGATTTAAAGAGATGAATGATGAAAACCTAGCAACTCTGTGTGATGCCTTGGAAAGCAAGGTACCTTCGCAGAGAGATATCATCTCGGAGATAGCGAAATCGGTCTTGAAATGCAGGTCAGGATCGAGTCCGAGGAAGATCAATGGAAACGATGATATAAAAGAAGAGACATGGATGTTCTTTCAAGGTCTTGATGTAGAGGCTAAAGAGAAGATAGCTAGAGAATTAGCTAAACTTATCTTTGGATCTCAAGATAGCTTTGTCTCCATCTGTTTGAGCAGTTTTGCAACAACAAGATCAGAATCCGCGGAAGATCTAAGGAACAAGAGGTCGAGAGATGAACAGAGCTTTAGTTACATAGAGAGATTCTCAGAAGCTGTTTCGTGTGATCCAAGCAGAGTGTTCTTAGTGGAAGATATAGAGCAAGCTGATTATTTGTCTCAAATGGGTTTCAAGAGAGCGATCGAGAGAGGAAGAGTTCGTAATTCGAGTGGCGAAGAAGCTTCTCTTAGAGACGCGATTGTGATCTTGAGCTGTGAAAGATTCACTTCAAGATCTAGAGCTTGTTCACCTCCGGTTAATCAGAAATCTGACGGTTCAGATCAATCTGAGGACAAGAACGTTGCTACTTGTGTCACACTAGATCTTAACCTCTCTCTTGTTGATGATGAAGTTTGTGAAGAAGAATCATGTGATGAGATTGGCTTGCTCGAAGCTGTGGATGCAAGGTTTCATTTCAAGTGTTCATCAACATAATATATAACAGCATGCATGTATGATAATGTTACGTGCGTTCTAGTTTTTATGAAAATGATCATGAGTTATTTGTTTTCTCTTTCACTGCAGGGACAATACTTTGGGTTAAACGTGTAGCTGTAGATTTTTTTTCTTTCTTTCTTTTGGTTTAGGAACTTTCTAGAAGGATATGGGGTTGGAGAAACTTGAGTTTTTTTTTTCTTTTATTCTCTTTTTCACCTAATGTAAAATTATCATGTTATGGTCGTAAATGGTAATTTATCTTCGCGGGAAAAAAATGGCTGAAAAAAAAATGTTATTACACATAACATAAATTGCATTGAATTAACGGAATTTACAAAAGAGATATAAATTGAATTTGATTGATACATCAAGTCTTTGTTTATTCTAAGAATTATACCTCAAGAAATAGTTTCACCATTTGATTCACGTTGCTGAACTGTTGTTACATAGGATCCGCCGTACAGAATTGAATGGTAGAAATATCTGTCCATCATTTAGGTTGAATATATGTTTTTAGTTTTTTGTTTCGGTTTATACAAATTTTAGGTTAATATTAAAACTTCAGTAATTTGGAACATTACTTAAGTTTTATATCGTTCTTATGTTTCTCTTGTAATCTAAGTTTCATTTAACTTGGCAGCTTCGTTCATGCATAGTTGCAAACAAGTTTTCCTCTTGCAAACATATATATACAACCTAAAAGTCGGATGAACTTTGAATGTTTTTTAAAAACCAGGTTTCCTTTATAAGTTTAACAAAAGGAAGATTTAAACTAGACTTAAGCTTGAAGCAAGCACACTTAAGCTAGAAGAAAGAACATGCAATGCAACAATCTATTAATTACTTAATACCCAATTACATCTATCATAAACCATTTTATTCTCGTTCTCCTTTTATTTTGTCGTTAATTATGAAAGTTCTTTAATAATATTTCATTTGTCTCATAATAACTGATATTTAAACATTTTACTTTTATATCAAAATAATTAATAGTATTCTTTCTTCGATCAATACAGAAACTCAATCAAATTACCTATTTATCTATTCAACTTNTCTTTTCAACTTTTTTTTTTTTTTTTTTTTTTTTTTTTTTTTTGTAACAATTGTTTTGTTATTGTTGTGATCATTACTCATAAGATAGAGATATTACACCTGATTTTTACAAAAAAAAAAAAAAAATTGTAGTTGTTCATTTAACCAAAACACCATCTAAAAGGGAACATAGAGAATATAAACCAGACCAAGCATAGTTAACCCTTAATCAGTCTAAGCATAAAGTATAAAAATTTGGTCACTGTTTCCCTTAGAATCCAAGACAGCTTGATTGATATTAAAGATCTCCAACAAAAACTTTATTGCCTCTCTGTTACATTTCATCTTTTTCTTTTCTTTTTTCCCGAGAGAAAGGAAGAAGCCACCTTATTAGCATCTTAAAATGCTTTCTCTTTTGCCTTTCTGAGTCTAGTTATTCTTTTAAATCTCATAAGCTTTAGGTATTATCGCTCTATGTACATTCCTTGGATCGAAAATTAGAATATGTGTGGATCACTTTTGTGAATGAATCTCTTTTCACAAATTTAAAACAATTAAGGCAAGCTTTTCCCGTTTGGATATGTTGTGTTTTGAGTTTTCTGAAAGACTCATATATACCCAAACGAGGTTTTTGTTATTAAAAAAAAATATGTATGATACATGTTTGGCATAAATATTTATAATATGTGGTACCTGCATAAAATATGGATGTAAATTTGCGTGTAAGACCTAACTAGATGAAATTTTTTCAAGGGTAAAATTTAGCGAAAACAAATTGCTACTAATAATTTTTTACTTTTTTATCAAGGTGTTAATAGTGTTTAAAAATCTTAATTTAGACTCATTTATATACGTTCATAATCCTAATTTGATATAGTTTGAAAAAAGGAAATTGTGTATTTGTGTATAAAAGCAATACAATTAGAAGCAATAATACCAAACAAACTCCATCTATAGTCCATTCTTGAGAAGAAAAACCTATTAAAAAAGGTATGATATTATTTTGTGATTATGTAAATCATACACTTGAACGAAACATCCATGTGTACACACAACAAAATATCCACAATAATATATCTGCAAATAAGGTAAAAAACAAAAAATGCAATGTGCGTATGTGTGCAGTGGCGAATCTAGCTTCTAATTCTATAGGGGGCAAAAATAAAAAAAAATAAAAAAGGTGCACTAGGTGGGATTCGAACCCGAGTCATAGGGGGCAAAGACCTTAGAGCTTTACCATTTTAACTATATATTACTTGCTGTACTATGACACAAAACAGAAATTTATAAAAATCATGGTGGGCAGTTGCCCCCTACCCACCTTTACTAGCTTCGCCAATGTATGTGTGTGAAGATGTCCATCAATTCATGCATGGAATCTAAAGTTTTATCCTCAAAAGCAGGAAGGAAGATAAAGTTAAGCATGATTTTGGAAAAGTATATAGTTTATTTTATTTACAAGAATTGCAGAAAGTGGGTGACCCTTTTAAAGCAGAAGAGAAGTAAAAGAGAGGGTAAAAAGCTAAATTCTATCTCACTGCTTTTTGGGTTTTTTAAGCTTTTAAGAGCCTTGTGATGGGCATTTAGTAATTTTAGAGACCTAAACTTTGATCTCAACATAATTCACTTTTTTTATCTTTTTAAAAAGCTACAAAAACACACTAACTTTTTCTCCTCTTGGTAGCTTTTCTTTTCATTATTTATTATTATTATTAATAAGAAACGAGAAGAGAAAAAAAAAAAAAAAAACCAAGTCATTTATTAGAATGTGAGCAACACATGAATCCAACTATATTTTTGGTTCCCTTTAGAGAGCTGTTGGCAAATTTGTGAAGCCTTTATGGCCCAGATCCATATCTTTAAAGGAGCCAAGGGCCTTAACATCTCTTATACACAACACTTTCTTTAAGCTCACTTGTCTACATCTTCAAGAAAAATTCGTATATTATTTGTCATCTGAAGCAAAGTCAGACAAATTTAGAAAAACCAGCAGGGACCAAAATCCTTAATACTGAGCTTCCAAGAGCACTTGATTGTGGATTCAAGAAAGTCCTCCAAGTGCCAAAATTGAAAGAAATCTTCCATATATTTTTTTTGTCACACCATATGCTCTAACTGGAACAATCATTTGGAGCAGCTACTGAGTGACAATCTACAGCAGCAAAGCTGATCAAAACACTTTGGAATATACAAAGTCGGTTCATGATTTTGGAATTGCCAAAAAAATAAGGTTGGGCCTTTTATTGAGAAGCCTTTTAGTGATAAAACAAAAACTCTATGAGATTAACAGAAAATTTTAGTTAATTTAAACAAGACTCTATATCTAATGAAATATATATATTTAAAAAAAAAATATTTTATTTTTGAAGAAAAGTATTCAATAAATTTTTTGAACTGTTTCAGTTACGGAGCACAAGACAGAATTCCAGTGAAGATAGCTAAAAACCAAGGTGAAGCTTGAGGATTGTTGATAAAAGGCTTGTTATGAATAATTTGCAATTTATCCACATAAATGATTAATATATCGATGAAAATAAAAACAAAACAAAATAAGTGAAACTTTCTTGGCTATATTTATATAAAAAAAATATTCGACGCAATTATAATCTGTGAAAACAATAGCCTAAAAATGGACCGTCAAATATTGGTATTGATAAGTATTTGGGCATTTTATGATAATCGAATCGTCCAAGGTGCTGACTGTTTGAAGTAACCTGATGTAGCTATCGAACGTGAAGCAAAGGTTTAGTGAGTACATGATTTACGTACTAGCTAAACAAAATGAACAAGACCCAAAGAAAAATTGAATGGGTCAAGTGTAGACTTCCCTCAGTCCCGAGTTGACTTCTTATTAATGATCTTTCTAACCGGAACCTACTCGGCAACTCTTTTTCCGACAGAGACACTTCAACTACCCAATATTTTGGTAGCACTTCACGAAATTTCTGTTCTTATCTAAAACAACAAAAATCCCATAACTACTTCTGCTAAACGACGCAGTTTTATTGTATCCCTCTTCTCGAAATGGGCCTAAGCCTAACCGCAACCGTACTCGTCGCAGTTTTCGCGTTTTGTATAATCGCGATTACGGCTCAGCTCTCCTATGTTTTATGGTGGAAACGCCGGTTCCATCGCCGGAGTATAGCCGGATCAGAACTCGACACGTTTTCCTCCCGCGGTGGTGACCCGACGGCGACACCACCACCGTCCAAAGAGCTTCTTTACTTCTTCCTCTTCTGTCTCGAAAACAAACAGTTCCGAATCGGTTCCGCCACCGCTCCGCCTCTCCCTTCCGCCGCAGTTCCGGTCGATGACGTGGCGGCGAAGTGGTCAGTAAGTGGAGAGACTCTTCTTACCGGACCTTCGGAGACTCTGTTTACAATCGCTGAAGAATATTGTAGCAGCGAGACTGATCATCGCACGGCTGAGATCGAGCCACGTGGAAGCTTATACGTCGAGGATCATGTGAAAGTTGACGACTTGGAAAGCGGGTTTGTCGTGAACGACGACGAGGTTGATTCTAGTGAGTACGATCACGACGATACGACGCCGTTTTCTACTCCTTGTGGTTCGCCGCCGTTTTACACGCCGTCGCCTTCTCCGGCTCGTGATGAAGTCTCTAAGGCGGTAAGTGAGGAGACTTTGTGTGGCTGAGATTTACACAGAGGTTGAATTCGCCGATTAACCGGGAATTGACCCGGTCAAGGAGACGGTGTCAATTATAAGGATGGGTTTTCTTTCTATCCGGTTTGGTTGTTTTTTTATGAGTATTAAACCGATATTAACCAAATATAGAAACCAGACCGAGACTTTATTGTAAATTTGTAACATGGAATCATGGATAATGGATCAGGCTTGGTTACATTTTGATCTTCGGCTTTTATAAATCAATACAGTAGATTTCAATACATATACTGTAATATAATAGTATTTTGTGTATTTATATACATATATGATATACATATATGATAATATGATATACATATATATAACTAGGTTGGAACATCAGGGTGTATCTATAGATGTAAATCTATTAGATTTCGAGATTGACAAGTTGTATTATTTTCAATGGTGTAATTAGATTGTAAATTAGGACTGGTACAAATATATTTTTTTAAATATGGAAATCATATCTTATTTGTTGCTTTTAAAATAACAAACCATACTTTTATTTATAAAGATATATTGATGTAAATAAATTAGATTTTAAAAATTTACAACCCGTATAATTATGACATATGTATTTATATTCTAAATTACGTATCACACATATATTCAAAATATATTTTAATACTATATATTATTCTTTATGTATAAAAATCACAATATTTTATCTTCTCATACTAATTTATCTATGAAATATAATGAGAATTTAAAATACGATTTTATCTTTGATTGGTTTGAATGAATCTTATTCGGTAGCTTAAAATTCATAATTAAAATTTGTGTCTAGATCTTGTTTTATATTAATTATATATAAAAACTAAAAAGAAAAAGTTGATTGAAAAATGTTGGTAATGACTTTAGTATTTTCCCTAAATTACTATTTGTCGTTCATAATGAAAAGGGAAAATGTATATTTTTCTAAGAAGAGTAAAAATCATTTTCCATAATTTTATTAAAGAAATGGATTTTAAAAAAAAAAAAAATTAAAAAGCATAATTTTTCAAATTTTGAAATTGGTTTACTTTCAAAATATAAATTTTTGATCTAAATCCGCACTCTTCTTAACGTGAAGTAGCATAAGACGGTGATGTCGATCACAACAATTACACATCCGCGAGAAAGGATCATCACACATCGAAATTGTTGTGTCACCAAAGGCCAAAACTTTGGCTTGCATTGGGAAAGAAATTGGTGCGACAATGGCAATTAATGATATCTACGTCAAGGAAAAAACAGCCGAAAGTCAAATGGAAACAGGATATACTTTGTTAGATTGAAAACATTCTTATGAATGATTCAAAATTTTACTATATAGGCCTTATTAAATCAATTCCTTGTATATTTTATCTTTCACAGTATTAATGAGCATCTATTCAGAACTTATAATTCATATTAATTGCATAATTTTTATTTAATTTGATTCATTTCTTTCTACCAACAAAATATTCCTCTTCACAATTTGAGTGCAAAAAAAAGCTAAAAAGAACCAGATGCTCCATTTATTTCAATTTCAGTGGATTTACAAATTAAATCCTGATTACATTACATGGTCGTGATTGTAATAATTCTATAATCAACAATAAGCATAATAATAATAACAACAACAACCAAAAGTAGTGAAATTTCAAAGATATATCATCTCTGGCTAGTGGGATAAGAAAAGTTTGGTAATTTAAAAATCAAAAAAAAAAAAGAAGAAGAGAATGATTGATTTATGAGTAAACAGAGCCAAACTTAACGCCGTCTAAACGTTGACACTGCACTTAGTAACCAACGTATACTTAACGGCGTTCTCACCGACAATAACACCAGCGGCTTTGTTCCCGAGATTGATGTAAGCCAGACAACGAACATGTAAGTGATACTTTCCGGTAATGAAAGCACCAACTTTCCACCTCACGCGCCCATCAGCGCGTATGAGCAACGTAACGAACCCACGACCTTGCTCCTCTCCCAAAGCCACCGAGTTGTACGGAGCGATGGGGACAGCTGTTCCGTAGACGAAAGGAGACCAGACGATGTCCTCTTTGTGACCTTGGTAAGTGGGAGGGATCGCTGTACGGAGAGTGATCTGTTGGTTACGGTAAGTAGCGTAGACGTGAAGACGGTCGTAGTAGATGCCGATCTTGGAGTTGGGGTTACGAGTTGCGATCGTGATCTGGAAGTTTGAGGTTAGTAGGTTGGGTTGGGAGAGGTTGAAGGCGAAAACGGTGGCGTCTTGGAGGATGAATCTTGGCTTGGTTGGTCTGAGTATGACCCAGACTAGGAAGATTGTCAATAGGACTAATACTATGAAAACTGTTATAGCTGTCATCAGTCGCCTGGCGGCTGCTTCTTTGCCTCCTCCGTGGTTGCCGCAATCTTTCGACATCTTTTTTTTTCTTTTTTTTTTTACGGTTTTGCCACTGGCGGTGGTGCACCTTTTTTTTTCTTTTTGTGTTTCTCTTTCTTTGTGGTCGTGGGTAGTGATGATGGGTGGGGAAGAAAAAAATGTGTAGGAGTGAGATGGTTGTGTGTATTTATATTGTAATTTGTGTGTTGAGGCTAATGTATTGTATGCGCGTTGTTGTGTGGGTGGACTAGTCTATAATACACTCGAGACCAGTGTACCTATTCATTTTCTTTTGTTGTTACATTTAAGTTCTTGTCTGACTAGCTTTTTCATACCATTTATTGCGTAAGAATATTATGGTTCACGCGAGAGACCAATAATTCGATTTGAAAAGATCATGGGATAATCTAACAAATCATGGGATCAAACGGTAGCCGGAACAAATCATTTGTCAAAAAGTTGGTATAGATCTAAAGAAATATAGTAATATACCGAGCTTTTCAAGACATTTGGTAAACCATTTTTTGTGTAAACATATATAGTACATCACAGACCAATAGCTCGGCTGTAAAACATCTTGGAATAATCTTCTAAATCAAAAAATAAAATGGCAGTTGAAATGGAGAATTCAATAAACGTTGGTTCGGATCTAAATATCTCGGTTCATAATTTTTTACTTAATTTTTTTTTTATGTATATTTTACCTTTGTGTAATGTGTATTTTTTTTTTTTTTTGGTGCTAAACCTTTGCGTAATTTTTTTTTTTTTTTTTTTTTTTTGGTGCTAAGCCTTTGTGTATTGTATGTCACTAACTAAAAGTTTTAGTCTGAAGGAAAAGAGAAGAAGTATCGTTATGCATTATTTTTGGGAAGTGGTGTTTTGACATGTTGTGAGATTTTTAATATATTCGGCGCGTCAGTTTCATTTTTTTATAATGGTTGCGATGATGGAAGTTTCTCTCATGATTGATTCGGTTAAAATACAAATGCGTATATAGTGTTAATCAAGTGTTATTAATTTAGTCGAAACAAGAACATGGTGCATGTGCATATATTCTTATTCTGCAATAGCAAATTTGTGAATCAACAAACACAATTCAGTTTCAAGTGAAATCGAAGAGAAATTTATATATTTTGAGTTAGTTACGTGTCATTTTCGTATTGGGTTATTTTGGTTGTTAAGAAAAACAAAAATTTGCTCACGTCCCTATCTTATTATTTCTTCATCGTGGTTGAGGTAAAATTGGCAGGTCGGCAGTCGACATTTACGGTTTATGTTCCCTCGTGGATACAATATTGGACTATATAGTTAACTGATTATATATACCAAATTAACTCCAATGTATACTCGGTGTCGGTGTTTAATTTTGTTATCGTGTTTTTCTTTTAACATGATATGAATTACTGAACAAACTATATTGTGTATGTAATGTATTCGTGGAAGAAACTTAGAGGATGAGAAAAAGAAGGTGGCTGAGATGTGAAAAAGAAAAAGATAGACTGTTCTTGATTTAATTAAATTTGAACAGTGATGCTAATTACAAATCCTAGAGAGTTAATACTTCAACTTGGATGATGTTTATGTTTTGTTAGAAAAGGTTGTTGAGCTTGATTGTTTTAATTATTTAATAAAATACACGTGGTTCTAAGTTCTAACTTAATCCATTTCCGAAATGGTGAGAAATCTTGATTTGAGTGGTTCGAAGTTTTGGCAAAGGAAACTATGGATTTTATTTTAGATCTATAAATTCTTTCATAAAAAATATCAAAATAATCTTGTAGTAAAAATAATAATAGTCATACTTAACTGTACACCGACGAATATGCAATTAAAATCACCAAATAAAGGTTGATTTAGTGGTTGTGAAAGTATCAAAATCACTGACCTAACTGTGGTTTGAATGTTCTTTGAAAAGGGTGATGATTTTTAGTTTTTCTTGTATAATAAAAGAATCAAAATAGATTTCGATAACTGAAAATAACTACCAGTATTTTTTTGTATGTCTAACAAGTATACACTAGGTATGTTAATCTAGTGATTTCGAGTGTACTTCAAATTTACCGAACTGTAGTTTTAAAAGAATGGTGTAAGTTCTAAACGCTATATTAACATTGCAAACTATTCTAGATCAATGATTTCAAGCGACCACTAGTTTATAGAAAAGAAAAAATAAAAATACAATTTTTTAGTTAAGAGAAAAACATTATATATTTTTTTCTAAAAAATAAATTGTAGTAGTATCAGTTGCAAATCCACTTAAAATATATCGTATCCGCAATCAAGTTCTTTCTCTTATGAATATAGGGATGAAGCTAATGGATTGTTCTACTATGATTCAGTAATTGCAAATATATACTCAGTTATTGATTTACTCCGTGTATTACTTTAGAGGTCTTTAGATATGTTATTTTTTTGTTTAGTCGAATTTCCGAATGTGAGAAGAGACTACCACAAGAAGTACAAACTACGGTGGAGGAATTTTCTATTTAAAATCGAACAAAATCAAACCTATTACTGATATAACACATTTTCTACCGTTAGGCCACCTAGCTATATAGAAAAAAAGGTTAAATATCGATGGCCAACTTGTCTCTATAACGAGCTAGTCAATCCAAACGTTAAACACAAACTAGTTGATCCCTATATATAATAAAATTAATCCTAAACAAGAATATAATTCCGAACATTCGATACACTGTCCAACAATCTTATATAACCTTAAGTTATTATTGGATAAGCTTAACGTGTTAAATAGTGTTAGAACAATAATTAACATGATCTTTTGTTAGGCTTTTTCTTTTGTTGTGTTGTGTCTGCGTCGGATGTTGACTAATGACTCGGTAACAGAACACGTCTCCGGCTTTTCTTCGTTAAGGGTCGGACCCACGTGGCTCACAATACAGGCTACAACTTTGATCCTCACAGCTCAACTAGAGACTTTCGAATCTCTTATTAAAGTTGCGTTTTGATTATAATGCAAAGTGTCTTTTTCTTCATTACATTTTTCATTTGTTAGGTTTCATTTACATAAAGACAACCCACCAACCCTATTATTCCCCTTTTAATTGCGCTTTACCAACGAATCTATATATATTATGCAATTTATTAATTGCAAAGTATCTTATATAGTATTTTGGTAGCTCTCGTGTGAGTGAGTGCATTGTACATTATCGAACTTGATTGTAGTCGGCATATATATATAAATAAATCCCATATACTATGTTTTCGATACCTTTACTAGTTTTCAAATTTAAAGTTTAGTGTATAGTACTCCCTCCTTCTTATAGAGATGAGTTTTCTATAAAAATAAATTGTTTTAAAAAGATGAATTTTTTACAGTTTTATTTTTAATCTATATATTTATTATGGAATATTAATTTTCTTTCTTAATATGTGTGAAATGTCTAAAATTTTAATCTTTTTGAAATAGATGGAATATAATTTTGTTGAAGTTATAACTTTTTTCCTATTGAACAAACACCTATGTATAGTTATAATGCCAATTTAATAACCCAATTTTTTAAAAGTAGTACACTATATACAAGATAATGCAACTTTTGGAAGAAATGAATTATGATTTTATCTCACCAATAATTATTTGGTATAATGAGTAACATCACATTTCTTTTGGTTTCCCTAATAACTTTTTTTTAATCATATTAAAATATCTAATGTACAAACTTTAATTGATAATATCAAATTTAAAATGCAATAATGAACCTACATGACACTCTAGAGTTCCAATTATTATATAATAATAGCAGCATCTTTTGAAAGGAATGCTTTAAAGTTTTAAAAGTGGAAAACTGTTGGAGTTGGAGACTTAGAAAAAAAATAGGGATATTGACAAACAAATTAAGCACTTATCGGCATCAAAATATTCCAATCTTCTAAACCAATCTAAGCACCTTTATTCGAGATATACTCAATCTCTTTGATATCTTTTTACTCTACCACTCATTGCATCGAGAATGGAGTACTTCAACGAAATTTGGAAATTAGGAATACGAGATCATTTTGAACAGCACGTAATAATAGTAAAATCTTGAAATTAACCCACTAATTTGATAATATATTAATAATTATGCAGACGTTTGTAGCGGACATTAAGCACTTGTTCCACAACAAAACATTTTATCAAACGATGAAGACCGAACCACGTGGTCATATTTCAAGAACACTTTTAAATGACGAGAGCACTCTGGTTTTGCGAGACTAGGTAAGGGAGTTCATTCCTTGAGTTTATATATAAAAGAACGTTATTAATATTGTATTAAGGGAGTTTCTCAAATAATAGAGAAACCCACCCAAACTAAGATTTACCAAATTATGTCAGAAAATCACTCAATATAACAGAGGATGTTCTGGGGAGTAACACTAGGGAGGACCTCCCATTAGAGATACTTAAGAGTGGCTATGTTTATGAGTCAATTATGAGGAGTCCCAATGGTCATACTACACACTCATTTTTATTAGTTTGCAACTATCTGATCACCTCATGACTGTAGACAATTTTTCATCTTTTGACGGCATTTCTACTTAAAAAACTCAAACGTCTCTTTCTTTATCCAACTCACGAACATGTTGCCTATCAAACAAGGATGAGACTCCAATGGTGTACATCAAACTTGATCCAAAAAGCTCACTTAACCATATTTTTTAGTTCCATTGACTTCCTTTGTGCTTTGATTCTAACATTTATTTCGAAATTCCTTGTGTAATAAGACCAAGAGTATATAAGCTTAATTTTTTCACGTGCATTTCTCTCTTTTGAATTTCATTTTAGTTATGTCTTTTGTTTTCTTTAAGACTAGCTCTTGGAGAGTCTTTGTAAGTTTGCATTCGAAGCATTATGCAGTTTTTTTTCCTTGATTATGATCACGGTTTGTTAACAAAGTAAACAAACCATGTGGTGTTCATCTACAATCCATCCATTTATCCATTAATCAAAAAAAAAAAAAGAGAATTAAAGAAAGTGAGATATATCCATCATGAGAACGAACAAAGAGAATTAAACATAAACAAAACATGGAAGTGGTTTAGGCAACAAAACGGCACCGTTTCCAGTTGCTCCTTCAAAGGCAACTTTCAATTTCCCACATATCACCTTAAGCCCTTTCTCACGAGCCGACCAGCCATCGGTCTTAAAAGTGACCCAAACCGCCATTCTCAGATTAAATGTCACCGTACCGGTCTCTCTCTCTTTCCTCAGCTCTTCTCCGACCCAAGTCGGCACTTTCGGTTGGTCTTTCTCTCCCGTCGTGAAAGTCTCTCCAATCGAAATCGATTTCTTCGTCTCCACGTAAACCGGTTGAAAAAACGCCATCGCTAAGTAATCATCTTCCCCAGCCGCGTTCTGGGTATGGATAAATCCTTGGATTCGATCGAAATAGCCTTTCAATTTCGTGTTTGGATTGTCCATTGTCAGATTAGCCGTCCATTGAGCTGTGAAAACCGGACCGGTTGCGTTGAAATTAGAGACTGAGAAATTGGTTACGGAGAAAACCGGGATTTGGGGACGGAGGATTAGCCAAGTAATGGTCGTGGAGATACAGAGGAGAACGACTAAAATGATTAAACCGGTTAAAATTCCTCTGAAGAAATTGGAAGAAGAGGATCTTTGGTAATCCGGGTTTTGTTGCTGCGGGTAAGATGACCCGTAATAAGAAGCGGGTGGGGCTTGCGCGTAGGGGTAAGGTTGGTGATTGTAAGGTGCGTTTGGATAATTTGGGTATGGGCCTTGGTGGTACCCTGGAAAGCCCATTACCGGAGGGTACGGTTGCTGTGGAGTCGGTTGCATTTGCGACGGAGGCGGTGGTGGTTGATTGGTATCCCGTTCGGAGGTTTGACCCGAACCCGAACCCGAACTCGTGTCGGGTTTGGGTTGTTGGGTTTCGTCTTCTGGAGGAGGAGGCATTGTTGTGTGTGTCTCTCCTCTCTTTTTCCTCTGATTGTGTCTTTTCTTGATTAAACTTGAAAATTGATCAAATCTTTTTCCGGTAAAGATTTGGAGAAGAGATTAGAGATTAGTGGTGGAGAGCACGAAGATTAAACCGTGTTTTTGCCAAAGATTTTTCTCTTTCTTTTTTTTTGTTGGAGTTTTTTTTTTCATTTTGGTTAGAGAATTAAACTTAATCATTTTGGATAAAAATAGTGTATCCACCATTGCTGAGCTAATATTAGTAAACCACTGGAATTGTTGTATGTTTAACGAAGATCCAGACCTTGATGCTTCTCCTATTCAACATTGTCTTCAAATCTTTTCCACTTTTGTTTCTGCAATGTGGATCTTTCCAAGAATGCAATTTTCAGTTTCTAACTTTTTACACAATGAAAATTCTCGAAATGTTACGTTTTGTACACAGAGATGCCCAAAGAGGAAAGAAAATATCTAATTAACGTAATAAGATGAGATGATGTAAGTGAATTGGTAACTAAAATAATAATAGAGAAAACTATTACTATTAGCTAATATTTCACTTCTTATTACAAGTCCAGATAACTTTTTCAACTAGCTATTTTAGGCACTTTTGATGAAAAGCATGTCCTTTGTATTTTAGACCATTTAGAGGAATTTTAATGTAACTTACAGACCAAGAAACTAGATTTTTGAAAAGCTTACATAGAAATATTTTAGGGTTTTCATATTAATGAATTAACATCTCTATGTTTGCAATTCTCAACATTGATCATATAGTTTAAGTTAATGGTCTTAATCACTAGTAACATTCTGCATCAATTGTTTAATGATTAACAGTTCGATAGTCCATTGAGGTGTTTGGGCCTTGGTGTTATAAGATATTAAGTAGGCCTTTACTTGGCCTTGTAATAAACTTTTTTTCTTTTCACATTACGAGTAAGGAAAAAAAAATATTTATAACAAAGATGCAATATGGGATACTCCTATTCTCACATGTGAGCTTAGGATTTTTAATACTCGCGTTACATGTTAATCTTCTCTCAGTTGTCTAGATCAAAAGATCTTGAACTTAAGTATGATAGTAATTTTGTAAAATTTATCAGAATTATCATTTTGGAAGAATTTCTGTGCCTCAATAGATGACAACTATATATTGTCCAAATAGTCTATTTTTTTTTTTTTTTGTCAAAGTCCCAATAGTCTAGAATGTTATTTATTAATTAATTATATATAAACTTCATGAAAAAACTTAAAAAGAAAATAAAAATACATTTCACTTGACCTCGTAACATTTTGAAAAGTTGGTTTGCATGTAAATGGTTGGGTTAGTCTTTTTTTTTTTTTGGGTTCAAATTCCTTATGGTTGGGTTAGTCTAACACACATCTTGACCCCCACACATCACAAGTTTAAAAATCACCCTTGACCCCCGTAACATAAGTTCATAAACGTGTCCATGGTGCACCTTTTTGTTCTTCCATNTTTTCCATTTTATTATGTGTTTTTTTTTTTTTTTTTTTTGCATGCTTTAAATATGTTTATGCATACTTGTTAGAGCAATTCCTTTACTTTGAATTTCATTTTTCTCTTCCTTCCTTAGTGACGTAAAACTTTTAAAACTGCTTTTGAATTTCTTCCATCAATTAATTTATGTGTTAACTCACCTAGCTAGCTATAAAGCATGGTTTCAAATAAACACAATAGTTAACAATATATGTAGACACTACACATTTAAATAAAATAGGTAATTGATGAAAAAGAAAAAAAAATATCATACCATTAATTTTCTCCTAAATATTTTGAATTGTTTTTAAAGAAAATAAAGAAAAGTGAAAAAAGACTATTGATGTATTTTACACAAAAAATTATATGATAATTTATTGGGAAAACAATATAAAATTAAGGGTACAACAATACATAAATTGAAGGTTTATTTTATTAATTCAAAAATAATCATTATCTGACATTTAAAATTTATTTTAAAAAATTTAATTTTTATTTTAAATTTATCTTCAAAATTTAATTTTTATTTAAAATAATATATAATTATATCAATCTTGACCCGAATGAAAATAGCTCCGCCAATACAACACGCATAATTATCACTCCATCAATATACTTAGACCATCTCCAACGATGTATCTTCACCGTATCTTAGCTTATTTTTGATCGAAAAAATAAAGTTTTAATAAAACATATGGTCTACTGTTCTAAGAATCGATGCTAAAATAGGGTCGGGAAGCAACCCATAAGACACGACGCGTGGACTCTTTTAATTGGTCAAAACTTAAAATATAAAAGCCAATTTTCTTTTTTTCTCTGTCATTTTCTTTGTGTTTCTCTCTCTTTTTCGTTCTCTCTCGACGACGGAGAAAACAATTCTCCTTGAAGAAATCGGCACAAACCTTCAATTCTCAATTGATTTAGCTTGAATCAATTTATCAAAAGGGTTGTAAATCGATTTTTCTTGGTCTTTGAGATCAATTTTCGTCTAGATCGAGTGATTCAGTAGTCTCATCGTGTTTCTGAAATCGCTTCATCATCCTCAACCTCTTCCGGCTGCGTATACAAAATCCCTTTTGGGTTGAGAAGTACACCAAGCAAATTCGCCCGTAACCTTGGTAATTGGTAACAAAGCTGCCGTATCTAAACTCCAAGTCATCGCTCGCGACGAGAACATGCGCAATCTTATCCTTGCGGTGAGATTTACTCTTCTTTGTTTTTTTATTCTTTCAATTGGCCTTTGAGTAGAATCAGGCTTGTCTCCTCTGTGGAATTCACGATATAGTTTGTGAATTTTTTTTTTTTTTGGTAGATTAGAATTATGAACAATCGTCTGCGGTTATCAATGGGATTATGTAATTGGTTTGATTTTTGTTATTTCTTGGTTGTAATCACCTGTTCATGTTCATGCGATGAATAAATTGTGATGATTGTTTTTCTTAATTACAAGTGATCGGAATCAAGCTTTTTCTATTGGCAAGGAATCTACACTTAGATATATATAGTTTGTCTAGCTGAATGTTTGGTGTACCTATGTGTTCAGATGATGAGCATCTATTCTCAAGTCATGGTCGGTTCTTGCTACTGAACAAGAAGCTCAACACATTTGTATATTGTTAAAGACTTGCATACATGAGAATTGTAGGAATATGAGGAATGTGGTATGACTTTTCTTGTTTCTCTCTGTGTTTGATCATAACATTTTGTTTGCTCTCTATATTTCTGATTGTAGTCTGAAGTTTGCTAAAGAACTTCCCTCTCTTAACTCTCTATCTTACTATCTTATATGAAATTGCTTGTTTTTCCATCAAATTCAATTGCCGGCAATTTTAACTTTATGTTATGTTCTAACTTTCTTTTGTACTCAGGTGTTGGACATTGATATCTCATGGAGAAAGCCGTGTTACCGGTGATCCAGCTCGGACGCAAAACAATGGCATCGGATGGGAGACTTCACTCTACTACTGAAGGGAGTGAAGATAATTTTGTCTTTAGCTCAAACAAAGTTCTCTGTTTGTTATTCACAAACCATTATTTGAAGAATCTTTTTTCTTATTACGAATAATAAATCTATGTTTGTTATTCACAAATATGAATTTACACTTTTGTAATGGTATATACAGTTTAGTTTCATAGTAGGAAGGGTTAAAACAAAAATTTCTCTCTTTCAGTTTGGTTTCGCTAAGTTTTCTAATTTTTAACATTAATTAATTTTTTAATTCTTAAGAAACCTATGTCAGAGTATCACCAGTGGAGGGGAGATTTGTTAGGAGGAGTTTATAGAATAGTTAGAATAAATTAATATTAAATATACTAATAATTTATTGTTAAGACACCTATCTAAGGTTCATGAGTGGAGATGCTCTTACAAGTTACAACCAATGGACCTACTAGAATCTGCTAATTCAACTCCTACTTTGTTTTTAATTGAAAAAATTAAACAAGGAAAATAAAAATAAATTGGTTGTGTGGCCAAGAAGATGGAGAAGAATAGCCAAATAATGTGAGCTCCACATATAAACATATTTATATTCAAAATCCCATGTGGTAAGCCTGTATTGAAGCTGTCTATTTTCTGGCCATCTCTTACGGGTTTTTGGCTGTTCACACTTCATTACCAATTTTTGGTCCCATGTCATATACTAACCCATCTCTACGCTATTTATTCTTATTTATAAAATTTTATACGTACGACTTACATATTCCACCGTGGAAAACCTATCTTATGGGCTTAAGACTTGAATATAACCTATCAACTTGTACCAGACTACTTCAATGTATGTTATTCAACATGTCAAAAACTATATTGTATGATTCAACAGAGACAAGACCATGGTTTTCCATTTCCCAACTTGACATACTAATAGCTACAATATAAGCTTCAATATGTATTATAAAAGAAATATATAGTTATTTGACTTAATGTTGTTCCATTGATATTTGCTTCTTTTTACCATGGCCCATATAATGGTTACACTAGATTGACCAAGAGAGTATATAATTCTGTTACCTTTTATCAAAAAGAAGGACAGGTTCATTGTTCTCTCGTTAAATCAAAAGCACATAGGACAAAGTCATTTTTCTTAACTAATTTCTTTACTGGCCGCTTGTTTCTTAATGTGGTATTAGTCATTTTTTGACCGTTTTGTGATTAGTAAAATAATATTTTTATAAAAAAAGTTTGATCAAGTAGTTGTTCAAATTTGTTTTCGGTAGAAGAACATCTTCATTTGGAAGTTAATATTCATGTTAGTGGTGGGACAAGTTTGATTCTTTGGTTATATCATCATTAGATCTGGATCGGAATCTAGATAGTTAGACAAAAATAAATATTCGGTTTGAAAATTTCACAAAGAAATATTTTAGTCGGACTACGGTGACCATAAATAAACTTGTTAAGATCGTAGCATTTTCGGAATTATTTGTTTACAAGATAATTTATGAAATTAGTTTGGTTTAAGATATCTTTGACCTATATTTTTTTTTTTTACCATATGCATATATATTGGCGCATCATATATTTTAACTTATCGATTATGTCACAGCTTTGGAATTTATTGTTAAAACAAGTCGGCCGAGCTAAATGAGTGGAACGAATAGCAATAAGATATAAATCTTTCTCTAGACTTGAATCAAGGATGATAAGTTTATGGCTAATTATTTAAATAAATAAAAAATTAATGTAAATCTATACCTTATGTATATGATTTTTATTTTGTCAACATACCAAATGTTTTCATCTAATTGGCTGTAATATATGACCGCCTCTAAAGGGATATATTGAACATATTTGATGTTATCATGGGCCAAAATATATCCTCAAGATAGAAAGTCCAATGTCTATTTAAGTAGAATATTCATTGTAGTTGAATCCTTGATTATTAACATAGATGCAACTTGCTTATAATTCAGGGTCGTGTTTATGAGTTGCCTAACTTTTTTTTTTTTGCAATAATATCGTAATCAACAATGCAATGGAAAATAATTTACTTCCCAAGTTCTGAGTCTCTGTCGACATGGCTTAAATCTTTTGAATTTTTCAAATTATAAAATACGATTTTCTATAATTAGCTCAGATGAGCTATAAATACAAAACATATAGGTACAACTAGAAGAGTAAAATAAACAAACAAACAAATGGGTTCATCCAGCAATCAAAGTAATCCGATTGACTATTAGTGCTATGATACTAATTTAGTAATTTTGATGTCTATTGGTTTTAACATATCAAGTTAATAATATTTTTTTAATATATCAAATTTCATTTAATATGTATTTAACTATATTAATTCGTTACATTTATTTTATCTAACTGATAACAGCTAATAAAACTACGATTGCTAATATTTTTAATAGCAATATTAATAATGCAATACATTCCAAAAATATAACCAAAGAGTTTAGTTACGTATTTAGCTTTCAATTTTTTTCAAAAGAATATACCAAAATTTCTATGTTCTTTATATTAAAGATTTTTGTTTATGTAAATCATCTACAGTTGATAAGATATTATATAATTAATTAATTTTTTGTAATTCGATTTATTTTGCTCGGCACCGTAAAATTTGGTCTATTTCGGCTAATTCGTTTGATAAATTTATATTCCATTTGGATTTTTTTGTTCACCGGTTTGATATAGTTTCATGAATTTTTGTTTTTGTTTAGGAAATTATTAAATGTTATTACTCCAATCCTTAAAAAAAAATGTCAACATATAAATCATATTTACCAGACTGAAAATTTACAACCGGATGTGCCACAAGAAAACCTTCAAAGAACAGGGAAGCCATATAACAAAACACTTAAATTAGTTAACAAACAAATGACATAAAGGGGGCACGATAAAACAGTGATTCAAACTCTTTCATCCAAAGATGTTATGTATTCGAACTAGCCTTATACTCCCTCCGTTCCATAAAGATAAATTTTGGAGGGATTTCACACAGATTAAGAAAACAATTAATATTACACAGTTTTTCGGTATTTCACATTTTCCAATAAATCTAAACCATAGTTATGCTTAAAACTCAATTATTACGTCTTGGAATTGACAATTCTGCATTGAAAAACAGAGAAAATTCATCTTTTTGGAACATAATTTTTTCGTAGAAAATTCATCTTTATGGAATGGAGGGAGTACATTGTATGGTTTTCCTGATTATGATATAAAATGCATGTCTTTCCTAAATTTTATAAATGTTATGTGGGAGAATTTTGATTAAACGGTTGATGAAGAATTCATTAATGTTTCTATATGAACAGTCATGAGTTTCGATTCTCATAAAATGTGATTAATGTGATTTCATATAGTTAATGAAGATTAGTAGAGTGAAGATTGCATGAGAGGTTTAGCATAATGTATAATTTATGTAAAGCTCGTCGTAGTATAAACTTTATTGTAAAATGTAAAAATATATAACACACATGATGCAAATAGAATCGTTTGTTGTGAACCCATATGAGACATGAAAAATATTCTGTTTTTAAAAATCGTCAATGTCTTAAATTCTTATAATTTTATAGTAAATACTCGTATAATTTTAAAAATTTATAAATGTTATTAAATCATCAATAGTGTCATTATATTATAATTTATACAAGTATAAGGTATATTGTTTTGACTTTTTCTTAATAAATGTAAAATTACAACCACAACGAGATTGCAAAGTTGAATTCTCACAAAACATCCCACTATTGTTAGTAGTTTCTTATGGAAAAAAAAAAAATCGCTCACATAATTGTAATAAAGAAATATTTTCACATGATGACTAAGATAATAAATATATTTATATTATGTAAACCCGTAAAGGTATCACGTTAAGTATACGGTGGCTATAGAACAACTTNAGCCCCCCCCCCCCCCCCCCTATTCACTATTCATGTACAACTTACAAGATTCATTTATAAGGCATTGGCATTGGTAGACATATCCTTTCACGCGAGGATCAAGGACAACATAAATATGAAAATAATACTAAAAAAATAGTATTGTTGTAGAGACTCCTAGAAAAAGGTAGAGCACATAACAAGGGAGCATGGGTCCAAAGTTTGCCATTAAAGTTGCAGCCTAAATACAAAGTACAATAACCTAACGACGGACCGTTAATGGCACTTTAGATTTTGTCGGCACCAAAACAACAACCAAAACCAAAATTAAAAATTTTGTTCAACAATCTTCCTCTACCTTTCGGTTGTAATATTGTAACATTTTACCACTAGTTTATTTTAATATAAGCATACCAATATTTTTGTTGAATAATAAAAAAGAAAAAAAAAGTCAAATATGTAATTGGCCCAAAAAAGAGGAGAAGAATGAGCAATTATGGCATGTGAGTTAATAAAAGAGAAAGCACAAAGCAGACAAAACTGTTTGTCTTCACCACCGTCACGACCAATCACCTAATGACTTGGTGTTACTATTTCGACACTTTTTTAGCCGTAATCGCATCTCTTTTGACAAGTCAACACTCTTCCTACGTCTCACTTTTCTTATATTATTAAAACACATTTATTAATACAGTTTTTTGTTCCACCACCCTCTACAGTCTACACCAAAAAAAANCACCAAAAAAAAAAAAAAAAAAAAAGTCAAATCTTTATACGTTCTATAAAACAATAATAAATAGAGAGACAGCTACAAATATATGTATTTTACGTGTTTTGACTTTTGTAATTATTTTGAATATTTCTCCTTTTATCACTTTATATTTAAATCCCAACCCTCCTCTCTTCTCTCTTCTTGTTCTTGCTTAAAGTATTCAAACCAAATTCACATCTCCTAAATCTCAACTACTACACTTTTGAAACCAACAAAGTTTTTCATCTTCTTCGAATCTGTTTACTCGTTATTCATTATATGGATCAAGAAATAGAGATTCCTTCCTTCTTTCTTTGTCCGATCTCTCTAGATATCATGAAGGATCCGGTGATAGTTTCCACCGGCATAACCTACGACAGAGACAGCATCGAGAAATGGCTCTTCTCCGGTAAGAACAACTCGTGCCCGGTCACCAAACAAGTCATAGCCGAAACCGATCTCACACCAAACCATACTTTACGTCGTCTGATTCAATCTTGGTGTACCCTCAACGCGTCATATGGCATAGAGAGGATCCCAACTCCAAAGCCACCGATCTGCAAGTCCGAGATCGAAAAGCTCATTAAAGATTCTTCATCTTCACATCAAAACCAAGTCAAATGCCTTAAAAGACTTCGTCAAATAGTATCTGATAATACGACTAACAAAAGATGCTTAGAAGCCGCGCTAGTTCCCGAGTTCTTGGCGAGGATCGTGAGCAACTCAGTTGATACTTACAACTCTCCTTCTCCTTCGCTTTCTGCTTCGAATCTCAATGATTTGTGTCAATCAAACATGTTGGAGAATCGGTTTGATTCTTCTAGGAGCTTAATGGACGAAGCCCTAAGCTTACTTTGCCATCTCGATACATCGGAGACATCCCTCAAGAGTCTTTTGAACAACAAGAAGGAAACAAATATTGTGAAGACGTTGACTAAGATTATGCAACGTGGGATCTACGAGTCGAGAGCCTATGCGACTTTACTTCTCAAGAAGATTCTCCAAGTTGCGGATCCAATGCAGATCATATTGTTGGAACGTGAGCTTTTCACCGAGGTGGTTCAGATCTTGCATGACCAGATCTCTCAAAAGGCGACGAGATCAGCAATGCAGATCTTAGTCATCATATGTCCATGGGGAAGGAATAGACACAAGGCTGTGGAAGCTGGAGCGATCTCGATGATAATCGACCTTTTAATGGACGAGACTTTCTCATCCGAGAGAAGGAATTCGGAGATGGCTATGGTGGTTCTTGATATGTTATGCCAGTGTGCTGAAGGAAGAGCCGAGTTCTTGAATCATGGTGCAGCCATCGCGGTTGTGTCCAAAAAGATATTGAGGGTTTCACAGACAACCAGCGAAAGAGCGGTTAGGGTTTTGCTTTCGATTGGGAGATTTTGCGCGACACCGGCTTTGCTTAGCGAGATGTTGCAATTGGGAGTTGTGGCGAAGATGTGTCTGGTGCTTCAAGTGAGTTGTGGGAGCAAGACCAAAGAAAAGGCTAAGGAATTGCTTAAGCTTCACGCTAGGGTTTGGAGGGAATCACCTTGTGTCCCAAGAAATTTGTATGCTTCGTATCCTGCTTGAACACCAAGATAGAAACAACCTACATGTAATGATTAATTCTCATCTGATTCAAACAAATTCTTTGAGAGTTGCCCTTCCTATAAGTTCATATTAAAAAAACAAATATAGAGTGCTTTATTTTTGCTCAAACTCAGATCTTCTTTTTGTCTAGCTAATCCTGTATTTCTAATTAAATGTTCATCATTATGTAGATAACAGTAGATTTTTGTTTTGTTTTTTTTGTTCATGAAAATATGAGAGATTGCAAAGAAATAAATGGATTCACAAGTTACATGTCTATTGTTGTTATCCACTTGCTTGTTCATTATTGTTAAAGGCTATTTATTTGTATTCTCCTATCTTGTTCATTTTCTACAAATATAAATGGAGAACATATCGCTTTCAATTTCTCATTTTTATTGAGTGGATAAACTAAAAGGTTACATCATAGTTCTGTTTTTAAATGCATTATCTCTGGACATTTGTATGCATCATGTGTAACGTTTCTGACCAAATATGTATAACGTAACATTGCGATTATCCTCAACCCATTATAATTTCTATATATATATATATATATATATATATATATTGCCATGTGTCATATTTTCATTGGACATTGTTCATCGAAAGGTCTCCTAAATCCTGATTCACCATTAGANTTTTTTTTTTTTTTTTTTTTTTTTTTTTGGATTAAAAGAGGTACTTATGAATGAAAATATAAAAATTCGGTCATATGCGTTTTTCTCATTAGGACATTACGTATATACAAGCAATTTTGATATTTTCACAGTTAATTTGAATATCTGAATTTGTAAATACTAAAAACTCGTATAAGCGATTTTGGTCAACTCTTTTTTTTTTTTTTTTTGTAAAATGCCAAAAACTGGTGATATGAGTTTTTCTCTTCACTCATTGGCATACTTAAAAGTCTTTTATCTTTTAGAAAAATATGCTGAATAGTAAACTTTTCTAGTCATCGGTATGGCAAAGAGATCTGAAATGTAAATATAAACAAATATTTAGAATAATATATGTTGAAATCAAACTTCGTATTCAGAATATTCTGTTTTCGGAGATCAATATATATGAATTTTATAAAGTAACAATCTCTGTATCTATACACCTCGGTTCGAACAATCAGGGAACACGGTCTTCGTGATAACATGAGGACAGTGTCGTTTTACGTGAGGAAATACATTATTTTTTTGCTTAATATATAGTTGGAAGGTAAATTACTAAGGTTTAATGAATTAGATAGTCGTACAAAAAAAAAAAAAAAAAATGAATGAGATAAAAAAAAGCGTAGGATAAAATTCAGTCCCACTATACGTTTGAATTTATTCTTTCAGTAATGAATAATGATTGTTCATAATTCTTCAAAATAGAGTCAATGATTTCAATATACATATATATATATGTATATATACAAAACAAATTTGGTGTTATTGGATTTAATGATTTCTAACTCCTAATTAAAATCAAATGTTATTCCTTTAGTGATTCCTAAATACAAGCATTTGATTTTATAATGGATTTGAATGGATTTTATAATCATGATTCATGGAATTCATTAAAATACAATAAGCAATAGTACCCTCTAAGATAGAATTAATTTGTAAATATATATTAGTGTAACTCTTTTTTCTTAAATAAAATTCGGACTACAATTAGCCGGTCTATTAATTTCCTAATTCATGCATACAGTTACCACTAGACTATGTTTCCTTCATACATAACATATTCGAACCACAACTAACCAATTCTAATATCTTTTTACAATGAACATACAACTCCCACTAAACTACGATTACTACACATAATATATTAAAGGTTTATCATTATGATTATCTAACTATCGTGATAGTGGTCTAATTATAGGATACATCATAAAGTTGAATAAATCTTGTAAAATTATATGTTGTAAAGTAAAGAAATTCGTCATCGTTCCAAAATTTGTTGGCTCTTAATAATAAAAAAGCATAATGAATTATTTTGAAATTATTTCACCACGCAGAAAAATCACCCGTATTCCTCCTTTTATATATATGGGACTTGCATATAATTAAGTCTTACATATAATGTGACCTTGAATTATTTTCTAAGTACTTATATTAGAGTTTTAAACAATAAATGCCATAAATCAAAAGTCAGAGCTTGCGAGCGACCATGTCGCAATCTAAACAGACTTTAAAAGTACAAAGTTGATCTTTCTTAGACTACCACTTGTAATTGTAAACTTAAACGGTTTGGTGAGGATATCCATAATTGACAAAAATAATATACAAATTATGTGTTTAAAAATGTTAAACGTATGTTGAACTGATATATGCTAACATATATAAATGTGAACGTGGAAGACTGTATACAGATCTATCTATACGTATATCATCAGAGCCGTTCCTAATATTTTAGAAGTCCGAGATAACAAAACTTTTGTACCAAAAACATTATGATTCAGATTTATATTGGATATATTTTGTAAAAAAGTCTATAAAGGTAAAAAGCTTTTATGTAAGAAAATCTAAATGTTTTGTAGTGTAATACTTATACATGAATTTTTATTTTTTATTTTTGTCCAAGAACTTTTAATTTAATGAATTTAAAATGTAATCTTCATCAAATGTACTAGGTCGTTAAGTCGACACGAAGACTTGGATTACATGGAGGTGGTTTAACGTTTGACTCCGTTCCCTATTTTAAGCTTTATTATGTCATAAGACTCATGACTGTGATTTTGATAAATTTAGATTAACTTATTTATAAACTGTAGTATTAATTTAAAACTTATTCTATATGAATTATTTTAGATAAGTTTTCTTGCTTGTTAACAATGAATATGACGACATAGCTGACGACTAATAACATCTTAAAATATTTTAATCTAATCTTGACCATTTATCCAATTTGTGTTGGAGTGATTACAGATGTGTAATAGATAATATCAGGTGATTATGAATAATGATCAAATATGAGTATTTTAAATAATAAAAATCGCTATTTGAATGGATAATATAAGAATTCAAAGAATCGGATAGTAATAGATAAGGATCAGATATGGATAATAGATACAATTCACTATCCACACATATAGATTAAGTAATTAAATTCTTAATATATTCAGATAATTATGATATAACGAATATTTTGTGTGTGTGCATAGTCTTTGAATAATTACATATATTTTGAAACTAAGTTGGTAATTTTGAAAATTTTATAACAATAATATATGTTTATTGTCTTTATATAATATATATATATATATATAATTCTTAGTATTCAAACGAGTAAACCGATCTATTTTGGGTATTCATTATCCAAATTGATAATTTTAATTACCCTTACACAAATAGTTTAGGCAATTATGGTCGAGTTATAGGATCGAATCCAGTTACCCGATCCCGGTGAGCATCCCCTCCCCACATACAGATTTACATCTGTATCGAGGTGTAACATTTAATTCGTATTTATAATTTTATATATGAGCGTGTACATATTTTTATAGAGAAAAATAAATTGAAAGGAAGACATGCAACTATGCAAGCCATACATAAATATATATACACAAATTTTGATATACTTTTAACTGAATTAATAATAATCAGTGTTTAAAAAAAAGATAGTAATGGTCTAGTGGTCTACGATGAAGGTTCTTGTTTAGCAGCTTTCATGTCCTCTCACGCGAATTGAATCATTTTTGGCTATCCATTGANGTTTTTAAAAAAAAAAAAAAAAAAAAAAAAAAAAAAGAAAGAACGGATTTTTATAAACTTCCAAGAATTAGTCTAGGTTTTAGTTTGGGATTTCTCCAATTTATAATATATTTACACTATGCGTATTTGTTCGTAAGTGAGATGAAACATTAATGGCATAAGTTGTTGTTTTCGAAAGTTCAATTCATGTGTTTTTTTCTTCTTGTTTTGCTATGTTTCTTGAAACATTTTGTTTTCCAACATATAACAAGCTAATTTGTATATGGCACACTATTTAAACAAATTAAAAGTCACTATTTGTTATAAACGAATTAGGGGTAGAAAATTGGATTTGATCTTATATATGTTTCTTTGAGATGCCATGCCCTTTGTTGCACTCTATACGNTCTACAACCATAAACCAAAAAAAAAAAAAAAAATTCAAAGTAGTAAAACACAAAAAAACGGGTAGACGAGTACAATCACACAGAAATTTTGCAAACCGGCTCTGCCCACACGAAACTTTGACCTCTTACTTTAGCTACACAAAACTTAATAAACGGTTTTAAACAACACAAAGTTCTTTATTTCTGGCTTAAACCACATAATCGTCTAATTTTGACGGTTTTCGTTTAATCTGTATCTAAACCGTGTTAAATCGAACTCAATCAACCAATGATTTAGCGTTGGTTTAAAAGTTTAGGGTTTAAGGTTTGATTTTGATTAATCATCGAAATCATTGGTTGTAGACCAAATTTAAATTGGACATTTAGTTTAAGTTCGATTTAACATGGTTTAAATACGGTTTAAACGAAAACCGTTAAAATTAGACGATCATATGGTTTAAGCCCAAAACAAAGAACTTTGTGTAGTTTAAAACCGTTTATAAAATTTTGTGTAGCTAAAGTAAGAGGTCAAAGTTTCGTGTGGATAAAACCGGTTTGTGAAGTTTCCGTGTGGTTGTACCCCGTCTACCCCAAAAAAACTGATCATACTTTCCATGGATTTTTTTTTTTTTTTAATATATATATATATAAGCATCCAATTACTTCTCCTTTCGTAATTCAAGTTTAGCTAGCTAGGGTCATTGGTTCCTCTCCCAATAAAAGCTAAAGGCTATATATACTGTTAGAAGAAATTGCTGCTAGAGATATATGTGAACTAGAAAAACTAGCAGATCCATTGGCTAAAAGAGAATAACACAAAACATTTGATTTTTTCCACAAGGCTATCTTTCCAAATGCAAATAAAATTGGCCAAAAGTCTTACAAGACTATCTTAAAAATTAAATAACGTTACATAATATTTTCTTTTTTAGGTTTCCAAATACAAAAATTTCATCTGCAACCACTTGGTTTTCAAAATCTTGTCGCATTATGATCTTATTTCAACCACTTTTTTTGTTATCTTATTCCTATATCATAAGTAACAAAGAGTGTAAGTTGAGAAAACTGAAAATATATATAGTAATGAAAGAAATTAATTTCAAAAACATGCACACAGAGCCGTACCCATGGTTTTTAAGGCCGTAAACAAAAATTAAAATATTTTAATCATTTCAAATATTTTTTCAGCTATTTAAAATGTTTATAATAAAAAATATTATAAAAAAAAATGTTGATAAAAAAAAATCAACTAGCACTAGGTTATTTTGTGATTCGTTACAATTATTTTTTTTTATATTAAGACTTCCAATAATTACGATATCGTTACAATATAAACATTGCAAGAGTTTTGCTGTGTTTTTTTCCATCATAAGAAATTGTGACGAAAACGCTATATATAAAACTTTTTATTTATTTTAATAATATAAATAAGTTTATTTTAATAAGTCTAAAACAATTAAAATTACTTTTTTACAATACAAAAATGGTAAACATCAAAAGAGAAACAAAATTATTGTGGTTGTGAAAGGACCAAAAAAAAAAAAAAAATTTATGAACAAATACAAAATAGACTTTAGTGGGTATGCCTTATGTTTTTAAGATACTGTATTAGTTTTGTTGTAACTTGTTACCAAAAAAAAAGTTATACTTAAATTTATAAACTGCATAAAATATTTTGGCAAAATTATGTAAAATGCCACTTTTGGGCTATTTTGTTTGAAAAATGTCATTGGCTTTCTGAGATGCCATTACACCCAAACAGTCAACACTTTATTCCAAAAATGCCCTCGAACTAAGGAAGATCTTCAAATCGGATTTCGATTTGTCGCCGTGGTTTTCACCGGAATCGAGGAGGGTAATCTCGAAGCTTGTAATCGTACATCCGGAGACTCGTCGTTCAGTACCGCGCTTGAGTCGCAACTGTCGGAGGCCGCGGCGGAGTCAGGTAGAAGCTCTCGGAGATCGGTGAAGCTTCGTCGGTAGTTGAAACCAGAGGAGTGTTCAAGAAATAGAGGAGGTGATGATGGAATCATCGGAGATAGTTTCTCCGGTAATGAAACTTCTTCTTCTTTCACGATGGAGATTTCGTTCTCTGTTATTGCTTTGTCCTCTTCTTCTTCTTCTTCTCCGTTCAACTTCGCTTTGATCTTACTAATCTACAATCACAAAAAGAAAAACATTAAACTTTAAGGATTACATAAAAACTTCAAATCCCCGATCGGTTTCGAAATCGAAGAACCGATCGAACAAGACGAAGGGATATCAACAACAACACAACCGATCTCGCCGAAATTCTTCAACACCTTCGAGTTTATCTCCTCGATGTCATCTGGATTCGATCTATCGAGTTTGTTCGAGAGCAAACGGAAAGTGAGATGATGTTCACTTCACGGTGGTCCGATTACAACAGAGCAGAGATCTTGTCATTGCGATGTAGACGGAGATATTGGCTTCAGCGAAGAGGGTTGAAGTGGATGGGAGAAGAGGAATGAAGGAGAGCCACGGAGAAGAGAAGCGGAGTGGAGGGGAGGATCTGGTTTCGTTCATCATGATTTAGACTGAAAAAAAAAAAAAAGTGGTATGCGACAAAGGAAGAGAAGAGAACTCAATCTCTCCTTCAAGGGTTTAAAAGTAAATACACACGTACAAATGGCATTTATAAAAGCCAGCTTCCAAGAGTGGCATTTTTAATAACTTGCTTACTTTTCGATGGCAGTAAACATAATTAATCCAAATATTTTTTATGTAAATAAGACCTTTATATATTCATAAAATCAAAGGCCGTAAACCAATGTTTCATTTTTCACTAAGTGGGCCCGGCCCTGCATGCACAACTAAAGACCTTGCTTTTTTGACCATATATCCTCTATAATCCAAAGATTCGCACTACGATTATCAATCAACTCTCTTTAAAACATCATATAAAGTGACAAAGGGAGTAATTATTATTTTTTTTAAAATCACGAGTATCATATTATCCTATATAAACTCTTAGCTAAGATTATACTATAATTTCAAGTTCTTTCACCTAAGACATATTTATGGACAAACCCTTCAAATATCACCATATATTAATAAACGTTCTCTCATCTATTTTTTTTCAATAATAAAAATTACACAACGAAAGATCCCCTCATGAAATAAACCCCTCATTTCACTAAATTTTAAAATGGATATGGTGATATTGTACTTGAAGATCATTATAATCAATAAATCATAACTGAGAAAATTATAATATTTAAAACTTTAGTTGAGGGTTTCAAACAAACTTTGATGTTATTCAAGATTTGTGTCATGTAACTTCCTAGCTCCTAAAAATACAATGCAAAAATGAAGGTTCTTAATCAAAGGGCTTATGCATCTAAAAAGGATATTCATTTTATGTTTTTCTTAAAAAAATCGATAGGTAGACCATAATAAAAACACTAAGATAGCCAATAATCAACCCTCATTTATGCATAGATTTTGAATAAATAAATAGCCTATAATCAACCTTCATATTTATGCATAGCTCTTTAGTTAAGAAAAAAAAAACTATAATTTATATATAACTCTAAAATTTGGTTACAGGATATTTATTTAGAGCTGTATGCATAAATAAAAGTTCTTTCTTAGCTTCTAAAAACACAAGGCATAAATGAAAATTCTTAGTTAAATAGCTATGCATCTAAAAAGAACCTTTGTTTATGTTTTTTTCTTGTAAAAACGATAGGTATCTAATATTATAAAGTTAGCTTTTCTCTCTTCTCATTCCGCCACATCAGCATCTACGTGGCATTGATAATTTTAAAAATATATGTAAAATATCAATACTAAATTATTTTCTTATTCTTTTTAGCTTTCATTGAATAATTGAACTTGAAAATATGTTTTTCAGTTAATGGGTAAAAACAATAACTAAGTAAATAGAGGAACTTATAAAATAAAATAAAAATAGATGTGCCACATGGCAGCTTATCAAATACTAATCTTGAGTATAAATATTTATTTGAGCATAATGATATAGTTAATAATATAATATGTAATTCATTAATTTATAGACCATGTCTTTTTAGTCGTCTTTCCAAAGGTGAGAAAAATGCTTTTTTTTTTTTTTGGCCCATGTCTGAACAAAATAATGTTTAATGAATACAACATAAGCAATTTAATTTTGTTACGTATTTGAAAAGTGATTTAATCCAATTTGAAAATTTAAATACATGAAATCCAAAATCTCCCAGTTGTATAACGTAAAAAAAAATACATGTATCAAATGTCAAAAGAAAAGAAATTATACTTTTGTTGGTCATATACTCATATGTCGTAATGGAGAGATAAATATTCAAAATGAAAATAAATTATTAATTTTACATGGTAATAAAAATTTCAGTCAATGTTTGTTTCATCGACGCAACTTGTTTCACCGAAAACGGTAAGTAAGATTCAAGAACCATGTTCTTATACCTTCTTGTTGAAGGTGAGCTCATAAGTTCGCACCTCCGATTTCAAAGTATTCAAATCCCAAGGGTTACGGAAATCTTTTTTCTTAACAGGCTGGCATACAAGGACCCAACTGAGCTTGACGCCATCAAAAACATCCACAACTTCCTCGTCATGTTCAACAGTGACATCAAACTTACTATGTTTCTCAAGTTTGGTCACTTTTGATTCTTTTAGTGGAATTTTAATGAAAATTCTGAATTAAATAGCTATGCATCTAAAAAGAACCTTTGTTTATGTTTTTTTTCTTGTAAAAACGATAGGTATCTAATACTATAAAGTTAACTTTTCTCTCTTCTTGTGCTGCCACCTCAACATCCACATGTATGCCACATCATTTTCAATACTGATTTTATTATATTTTACAATTCAACATTTACTTCACACAGATAGATAAATGATGCAGAAAACTTCCAACAAGAGTTGTCCAAGATGACATATCACAACACCGAGAAGAGGAATCAACCAAAGCGAAAAATAATGATGTGAGTAATACAAAACATTTAAAAACGACCATATTTGATACCAGACTTTTGAAATACTAACTAAAATAAAACAAAATTTTTGTTTGAAGCCCGAGATAGATGATGCAGAAAACTTCCAATAAGAGTATGTCCAAATTAATGACAGATCACAACACCAAGAAGAGTAATCAACCAAAGCGATAAATAATGATGTGAGTTATACAAAACATTTAAAAAGGGCCATATTTGATACCACACTTTTGAAATACTAACTAAAAAAAAAAAAAAAAAATTTGTTTGAAGCCTGAGATATATGATGCAGAAAACTTCCAACAAGTGTATGTCCGAGATGACAGATCACAACACCAAGAAGAGGAATCAACCAAAGCGAAAAATAATGATGTGAGTGATAAAAACATTTAACAAAGGTCATATTTGATACCAATCAACAAATGTTAACTTTCTGCCCACCTATTTTGCAGATTAACTTGAGAAGTAACTCAGAAGATTTAAAACATGATGACGGAGATTCAGGAAAGAAAAACGTTAATTCTGTGAGTTTTAATAAATGTTTAAATAAAGTCAATGAAAGAAATGAAAAATTTATAGAGAGCAATTTCTTTTGAAGCCTGACATGGATACTTACAACGAGGAGATGCTGGATAATCTTGTTTGGTCGTTTAACAAAAGAGAATGTGCAAGAAGATTCAGTGAGTTTATTCAAAGATTAGAAAATAATTATAATATAAGTTAATTACAGTGAATTTTACTACATATATAATCAACCTTCATTTATGCATAACTCTTTAATTAAAACATTTAGATGAAAGTTAGTTTTCTTAATTAAAGAGCTATGCATAAATGAAGGTCCTTAATTAAAGAGCTTCATTTAAACTCTTTATTAGTTCTTAATTAAAGAGCTTTGCATCTAAAAAGAACAATTTTTTTTTCTTAAAAAAACGATAGGTTGTCCATGATAAAAACACTAAGATAGTCTATAACGAAAGTTCATTTATGCATAGCTTTTTAATAAATAAATAATCTATACTCAACCTTCATATTTTTTTTTTTTTTTCAACCAAACTTTTAATTTATTAGGAAAACATAGAGTTCACACCGCTTGGTGGATACATGTTAATAAAAGAAAATTCAACAGATCTGTCTCGTGCATGTCGTGCTAAGGCATCTGCTTGTCTGTTTGACTCTCGCTTGATGGATGCCAAACTGAAAGAAGGGAAACGCCGTCTTCGCTCTACGAATATGTCCCAGTAGACATCAAACGCCGGCCAAGCTGTAGGGTCCCGGATGATCTTCTGAAGTTCCGCACAGTCTGTTAAAAAAATAGAACATGGGATACCACGTTCCAAAATTACCTGCATCGCTCAACCTTCATATTTATGCATAGCTCTTTAATTAAGAAAAAAAAAATTATTTATGCATAACTCTAAAAATTGGTTATAGGTTATCTATTTAGAGCTATGCATAAATGAAAATTCTTTATTAGCTTTTTTATTAGCTTCTAAAAACACAATTCATAAATGAAAATTCTTAATTAAAGAGCTATACATCTAAAAAGAACAATGATTTATTTTATATTTTTAGAAAAAAAATGATCGGTAGACCATACTAAAAAAACACCTAGATAGCCTTTAACCAACCTTTATGCATAACTCTAAAATTAAGACAAAAACAATCATTTATGCATAACATGCCATTCTCATTGGATTTTTTTTTATCCGAACTTCTCCGACTGGAGGGCTGTAATTTTTGTAATCCAACTATGTATCATTTTTTCTATGACCTCCGTCATGTTTGATGTATAACATGCCATTCTCATTGGTATGTCTGTGCCAAGAATGGTTCGGTTCAGCTCTTCAATCTTTACTCAAAGATTTTGGATCACAACAGGCACACAAATGCCAAGTAGAGAGGGAAACAAACTCTCTTCTGTGCACACGCTTCATCATGACACTAATTAGATCGGATGCCACATAAGTCCAACAGAGAAGATGAAATTTATGATCCTTGTCCGAGAAATTCTTTCAGTTTTTCTCCATAAGAAATTGTACAAAATTCTTTTAAAATTTCTATTAAGAAGAAGAAATGTATTTAAAGAGTTATTTACAAATGAAAGTTGTTAATAAATGAATGTAATTAAAGGTTTAGAAAAACTACCGATGTATTAATCACCGTCATTTAAGAAAACATCACATTTCCTATTACTAAGGTGAGCTTGTAAACTGACAATAGACTGAACAACGTTTAACTTATGTGGGCATTAAGCTGAGCAGACCAGGAGGAGACTTTGCTTGCCCTCGTTAGCCTCAAATAGCACATGACCAACTTGTGGATCAAACCAAAAATGAGACCAAAAACGTTCAAGTGAGCAAAAGCACTATGAATGTTCAAGAGTGGTGTATCAGACAAAAGACTAAAAGAAATAAAAATTTCACTTTTGATGGCAAAGTTTATTATTCTTTTATGAGACTTTTTTATATGATTTTCTAATATATTTATTGGTGACACAAAGTGAAGTATTTTTTGGAAATATAGTAATATTGAAGTGGTTATAAATTTAAATTGGTAATATTGAAGTGGTTAAAATTAAATATATATATATATATATATATATATATATATATATATATATATATATATATAAATTTTGAGAATTATTACATGAACGACAATACAACTAACAGTTTGATCCATTTACTAGATGCCACGGCATACGATTCTACTTCACTATATTTATAATGAAATGTTATTTGCTTAACATATGGAATCTCACATAAATTCTACTTGCATCTTGTTAAAAAATTCAGATAAACTTACTCAAGTAGTCAATTATACAGCATAAATTTTGATAAATCACATTAATTATATCAAAAAAAACTGTGTAGAAATATTAATAAACTCTTATATGTCTTCTAGTTTTGAACTTTAGAGAAACTTCAATGCATATAAGACTGTTTTCTACTATTAACTAATACTCCCTCTGTCTCAAATTAGATGAGGTTTAAGGTTGTGGCACACGGATTAAGAAATCATTAAATTTTACATTTTTCCTAAATAAAAAAATCATTGATTATCAATTTAAATACATTTTAACCAATTGCAAATCAATCTGCAGAATACAAAAGGTCATTTCAAATAAAAATATATTTAATAGTGCATTGAGAATTGAAAACCTCATCTAATTTGATATAAAAAAAAATCTCTAAAACCTCATCTAATATGAGACAGAGGGAGTAAGAGTTTACTATTTTTCTTGGATCAAGTGGAGATGTATGGGAACGTGTGTGACGCACGAAACTCGATACTAAACAACTTTCCAAGTTAACTTCTTTGCCTATCTTTGAACACAACTTGCCTAATTTCCTCCATACCACTTCACCAATCTGTATTCTCTTTTTTCTCTCTCTCTTTAAACCTTCTAATTCTAGCTGTTTTATAAGTTGATATCTAATACATGTGTACATATATAAAGTGTCTATATATATTACGTAATTAAACTTCTACTAAGAAAATTAGTCACAAAATACACATAACGCTTAAAAAGAAAACCTACTCATACATTTTCTTGAGCTAACCAGTTCTGTAAAAAGAGAAGTATATCCAATTAACTTGTGACAAATTAGGCTTATTAGACCGATCAACTTAACTTAAAATCTTTAATATTGAAAAAAATACTTATATAGTTTAAGAGAACTAAGTATTTATTAAGAACTGACTGTAATAATTAGATAGCTTTGGCAAGAAAGATTAACAAATAAAAAGATATATACAAGTTGTTGTATTTGTGTGGAAAGGAAAACAAAAGGAGTAAAACGAAGCGTAGGAACAAATATGCTCTTTCTCTGACACTTCCTTTCTGAGAAGAATCTACTTAGGCCACAGATTCTTCAAGCCTCTCACACGTGCACCCGTGCGTCTCACTTTCTGTGAATTGCAAGTTCAAGTAATTAACAAGCAAATCTCTAGTGAATCCAAAAGACAAGGACCTCTCACGTGGGATTCTTGGCAAATCTTGAAAACGACTAATTATACATACCATATAATTTGAGAGAAAAATCAAATATTTTAAGAGTCGATGTAATATACTATTGCCCCCTAAATTAACAATCGTCTCTCTTAATTACATGAAATGATCGAAAAATATTTCATATAAATGTGTATATCATCATGTATAATATAGCTAGGTACAATCATACAAACTCATATAAATTTATATATAAATAAAGATCATCATCATCCATCGTTTGAGAAATCAAAAGGACTCCAACTTCCAAACAAGAGGTTGGTGGAGTCATTAGATTCGTCAGCGAAATGAAGCACCGGCTCATGTACATCCTGAGCCGGAGTGACACCATTATGACCAATCAACAAACCATCATCAGGCCAAACACCATTAGTGTCTAAAGAGAGAAGCTCTTCACCAGGAAAGGGAGGCAATCCATTATAACCACATTCCTCCACAATGTGTTCCACTTGATGATGATGATGATGATCATTGATGTCCATACTCCATGAGGTGGGTTCCATGGAAGCGCCAATTGAATTATCAACCAGAAAATCGCTGGCTATTTCGCAGTTTTCTTGTAGTGTGGGTTGGTCAGGTTTTGGATTCAAGAAATTGGCGTAAACAAGAGCAAGATCGATGCTCGGTGAGCAACCACCACCTGAACTACCTGAATTGGCCGTTAGACCGGTTTTAGCATTATTACTTGAGGAGGATTTGGGGCGGCGGGATTTACGACAGCCACCGCCTACGGGGACGTTGCGGAGGGAACCACCTTTGGTCCAATATCTACGGCAGCCTTTGCAGAAGTAGCGAGGCTGAGTGAGGCTATAGTTGTTGTAGTAACAAAACTTAGTGTTGGAGGATCCACATCTTGGACAGCTCGGGGTTACCTCCGCGTTTGCGTTTGCGTTTGGCCGCCATATAAAAGATGATGTCATCATGGCCTCTGTTCTCTCCATATCTCTCTCTCTCTCACCATTAGGATGAATTATATACGCATGCATGAATGTGTATTAGTTTTTTGCATGTGGAGAGGTGTGACACGTGGAGGTTAGAGAGTGGAGGAATTAAGTGTGAAGGGAGCAAATGCCTCGTAAGGGTGCATTCACTGTTGCTTCTTGGGGGAGACAGGGTTAAGGGTTTTGAATCTTTGATGTGTTTAAGATATATCGTAATTTTTATTATTATCATAAGATGTGAATAATAACAAAATATGGTTAATTAATCAAATAGTCTTGGAGGTTGTTTCGAAGCGAACCAAGAAGCCTATGGCCTCTTGGGAGAGATGGGTTCTTGGGTGTACATTAAGCTATTTGTACGGCTTAGTTAATGGAGACTAAACAACTACTATATAATTAAGTATATATACTATATAATACACCAATGTATGCATATCACATATATGTGAAATATTTTGTTGTTCATAATAGAATTTCAAACACATATGAATAAACATTTGGTGAGATGAAACAGATTTTAATAAGCCGCTAAGAATTAAAAAAATTGTATAGATTGGTTGCATACTCAGATCATGGGGTAAAAATCATTTAGGGAGCTCGATCACAAGTGTATCATAATTCACTTCATCGCAGTAAAAACTACTCTTTCTCAATTTCTTTTTAGTCGATGAGAAGATTTTTCTATTTAAATTGGCTGACATTTTCAGTTTTCAATACAAATTTAATCCGTTTTTTGTTGTTTTTTACTGTTTGAATTCTCCGGTTTACTTTTTTATTGGTTAGATTGGTTTGAAATTGATTCCTTAATATAGGTGAGAAACATAAAACATCAGCTAAATGAGTATATGCAATATTTTGGCATCCATATAAAAAATAAATGTAATATGAAATGGTAAGTAAGGTATGCATAACCATATATGCTACTCGAAATTAATGGAAAAGAGGGTGAAACAAGAAAGTAAGTACACATTTTGTAGAAATAAGGACCGTCTTTAATTCATAATTTGTAAATACTTTGACTTGAATTAATTTGGATAGTTATTTTACCCACAAAAAAAGGGAGCTTGGAAAGGAAAATCTGAATGGGAAAAAGAGCTTCTTGGATCATGTGTTATATGGCAAACTCCAAGAATTCTATGTGGGCCTAATATATTTTTTATAAAAAAAAATCTCCTGAAAATTAGCTTGCCTTATACTATAGGCACAGATTAGTCAAGCATCATATTCATACCATATGTTTAAGACTTTAAGTTATAGGCATGGTCAAGAAGAAATCCGAGACTAACCTGATTTTTAATAAGCTAAGAAAAGCTCATGAGAAAGAAATACATTTTTGCATTAGGATTCAAACTTAACATTTGTTAGTGAAGGTATATTTGATAAATTAAATTAGTATATCGTCAACAAAAAAAAATAATTATGTTAACCACTAATTACTGGTATGATGAATTGATGATGTATAAGAATGGTTGAAGGGCATCACAAAAAAATTGGGAGCCACCTCCTCCTAATTGGCTAAAATGTAATTATGATAGTTCGTTATTCGGAAACATATCAGACGGAATGGGAAAGCATGTCAATTTTCGATTTGTTGAACTATCAAAGACTATTTCTCCATTACAAGCGTGTGGAAGTGTTTGGTTTTCTCCATACTCTTGATAAGGTGTGGAGATTAGATCTTATGATTCTTATCTATCCGTGGTTTACATATGTATGGTTTGAAAATGATTGTGTAGAATTGTCGGAGCTAACAAAACTATGGAGGAATTTAGAGAGATGCATCAACTTTGTTATATGACATTCCAAAATGGACGAGCAAACTTATTTTTCATCAAGAAAAAAATAGGTATAATTGATCGATGATTGATGATTCTCTATTTGCATGACAATTGTCTAATGTAGTGAAAATCGTTAAGTAAGAAAAATGTTAAAGTAATAAAGGTCCGACGTTTACCATATGCCTTGTATAGGCAACTTTTGTGATTTAACATATCGTCACTCTGTTCGTCCTCAGTTATTTCACTTACAAGAAGTAGTGAAAAGTTTTTGAAAAAAGGAAAACAAAAAGCTTGTAGACTTGTAGTATAGTGGTTGTAGTGGCACTGTCACTGTGTCAATATCTGAGTTCGAACCCAGCTTGATATACGTAATATTATTGAATTGTTAGAAAAAAACTTATTGCATAAACTTGTTGAACACTATTAGCAAAGATAGTTTCAGAGTTATAAAATACATCAGAAAGTCTCATCATAAACATGATGATGAACTACAATGATATTATTGATATAGACTTGTTATGAAGCATATCATGCAATAGATTTTCTATTAATCCTCCATCACGTCACTCGCATCAGCAACTATCTCAACTTCAATCCCCATTTTCGACTTGAACTCTCTTAGATTTTCCAACCAAACACTGTAACTCGACTTCTCCGCCACAACATCCTTGGAAACCTCCATATTCTTCACCAATGTACCAGCATAACTCTCAAACTTAACAATCTCTGCCCATAGCAAAGACCGCCTTTGTGCATCACCACTTTCGCTTATCATCTCATCTAACCACTCTTTTGCTTGCTCAAGCTTAGCCCAAAAGAGAGTGTCTTGTGTTGAACTCGCGTATCTGGTTCTCACAAACTTCTCCTTAATAGGTGCTCTTTCTCTCCTCCACCATGTATCCATCACTTGATACCTTTTGGGTCTATTACCCTGATCCAAGTAATGCCCATCACTCTTTGTTTTCCTGTGCTTGTAGAAATTCGCAATGTCGAGTGGCTCAGCCAGGAGTTGATAAAACTGAGACGCGTAAATCCATTTACTATTTAAATGAAAATCAAAAGGTAACTCATTCTTCTCTATCATATCAAATACTCTGTCCCAAAACTTAGCTAGCCTCAACCGACTTATGTTCACTCTGAAATCTCTTTTCAACGAGTATCGTTTGAAGAAATCATAATAACTAAGTTGCTCCGTTGATTCATCGCAACGTTCGATATACCATTGAATCTCAAGTCTTGCTTGCAAGACATTACCAAGCTCAACAGCTAACTCGGTAGCTCGCAGTATCGGAGCACGGCGGATCTTGGTAGCTGCTACTATGCACTCCTTGGCCGATACACCACTCGGTGCATCATTAGAGAATCCTAGAGATTCTACAGCTAATGCGACACCAGTTTGGTAGCTATTGTCGGAGATATTCCCAACTAGAAAGCTTCTTGATTTAAGATACTGGTGAGAGAGAGTGGACACGTAATGTCCGTACCTGTGATGTTCCTCAATGTTTGGAGTTGTTCCTGTGTTGTTGATTATAAGAAACATCTGACGAACTGAAGCAGCATTATCTAAGCAGACACCTCCGTTTTCGGAACAGAGGAGGTATGTTCCGAAGGGCCAGAACTGATCACCACTGCTTCTTGGAACGTGGTCGTGAACTGAGACTATGTGACAGAAGTTGTGTGCTAAACGTGATAGAGAGACCGAGGAGGAGAGAGATCGGTTCCCGAGCAGAGGAGAGCCAAATGTGATGCAGAGGAGGCTGAGAGACGGCGCTGATGGTTGAGAGAGAAGCCAAAGTGCGGTGAGAGCAGCCAATGTACCACCGGTTGAATGTCCGGTTATCACCACCGGCCTTTTTTTCTGTTTGATGTCAGTCACCACAACCTCCAACTCCAATCCTCCTTCTTTGATCTGTTTGTTAAATTAACAAATGTTACCAGAAATTAGTTGGTTAATCCAAGATAGCTTTATGTATAACAACAGTAAAAATTGGTAAGCTAAAGTTGCATAAAGCCGCATTAAATTCCCAAAGAATTACCAAAATTATGACCAAAATTTGAAGTTATAGTTCAATATGTATTAACCAAAGACTGATAGTTAAAACTTTGACAAAAATTGTCTAATACATCAGTCATAATATAATTCAATTAGTATGAGGATCTTTTTGAGAAAGAATCCAAAAAAAAAAATTCAAAGTGGTTTTGTCCATTCTATATCTACTAGACTACTACATCTCTATGTATTCAAGGAGTTGACGGTGAAAAAATGATGTAAATTTTCTTTTTCTTGGTAACAAATTGTTGTAAATTGATTAGAGAACAAACAAGAAAACTAATGGTGAGTGAGTGGACCACTTCATGACTTTGCAGAGGTGCTTTAGCATAAAGCCGCCAATAAGAATTTGAATTAGCCTTCATAATCATATTTTAATTCAATTTGGCGGACGTGACATCCAAACCTAAATTCAGTTTTAGTTGCTTATGATATCCGAGGTCACGACAATATCATATTCGACTGGTGGAAATTATTGTGTACGAATAATTTCAGAATATATATTTGTTTTCATAATTATTTTTATTGCCACGGCAACTTATTGGGGTTGGTGGTGATGCTCTCTGAAAAAGACATATATATCTCGTCAAGGAGACTGAGATCAAATTAAAAATCTTTTTAACTATTTCCTCATCTCTCTGCTCTACGCATATTTGACAATAACGGTTCATTTAGCCGAACAAAATCTACTTTTTCACAAGTCCAAATTTTGGTAAACGATATAATGCATATGTTTCATATTAGACGTTATAGACTTATAGTGACCATAATCAGTCCATGTTACAGAATGTTTTACAATTTACTATGCAAATTTTATTTTTTAATTTATGTAATATTTTTTCAATCTCGATCAGTTTTTTCCGATGATATGCAATAAATGTTAAGCTATGTTTGAATCTAGATGGTGAGATAGTAATGATACTATCACAAATCGCTAGCCTATAAATCATGACCGTCTCGATCATTTTTACTATGTAATTTTATTGATCGTCATTAAATATTTAATGACATCTTAAAACAGTTGCGTGTTTAACTAAAACTTGTNTTATTAAAAAGGGTTTTTTTTTTTTTTTTTTTTTTGTAGTGATTGGATTTGTCGTATGAGCATTAATTGAGTTTTTGTGTGTGTGTCAAGCATTAATTGAATTTCACATTGTATGGAAAGAAGATAATATGGATAGGTAGTAAAAAGAATAAGACACAATATATATAGTATTGCTTCAAAATAAGCAAAAAGGGAGAAAACAAACCTGTGAATGGATAAGAGGGAGCAAGGAGACGAAAAGGTTAAGTATGGCAGAGTCAACCATAAGAGGAGGCTCATCGGAGGCTAATGATGCGGACAAGGCCGAGAAAAGCCCATCTCCGGCTACTTCCAAGCCCACGAGATCACCAATTTGAAGCACCTCCACTGCAGGCAAAGCAACGTACATGATACCGGAGATATGCTGGATCTGAATAGTCCCGGCGACATTAGCTGCGTTGCATAGAGTCCAAGAATCGGACCATAAAGGAGTTGACATCATGAAAGAAGCTTGTAACTCACTCGTCTCGAATCGACACTCTTCCATGACTAACTCTCGAGTTGTTGTAGTAATTAAGATGATGTTTTCGGTTTGTTGTTATATTAGTTTTCTCGGAGGAACAAATTTGTCTATGTAGTTTCTTGCATCTTTCCTGTGTATTTTCTCGGTTATGGTCTTTTCTGAAGTCAGTCGTCGTCTCAAAGTCATTTTCTTTATCATTTAGTAAATTTACTTTTTAAGTTTTAACTTAAAATATTCAGTCATATACTATTTGTTAAAGTTGTACGGTTCGCATAGAAATTTTAAATTACTTAAAAGAAAGGCACTGAAGGGTCCTTCTAATTAAAAAAAAAATATATATATATATTCTATGAGTTCTCTCTGTGTATAACATGTTAATAAAGTAGAAAATGCATACCAAAGCATTTGATCGTATCTCACTCTGATATTTCCGAACAAACTTCCGATGCTCGGATTCTCTCGGAAAAGATTTTAACAATTTTCCAACTATATTTTGGTGTCGCTAACATAGCCATCAATGTGCAGTATTTTCCAAAAGATGTTTTGTATTAGATGTACATTAGAAGTTAGAACATATGCGTGGTTAGTGGTGAGATGATATGTCCCTATCTTTCTTACAATAAAATTAAGTTTATTTCAGTAGACAAAGGAATGGAATCACTTGTACCCTAGAGATTTAAGCAAAATTATTCGGTTTGTTTTTTACATGAGAGATGCGATGAATCTAATCTACTTAATTAATAATTTTTTTATATGTAAAAATCCTAATATATACCAATATATGATCTACCTTATATATATATATATAAAGTTATAAGTTTTATAGAGTTTTTATAAATGAACTTTGAAATGAGATGTATTCTACCTTTATATATGTTCTTCTTTTTTTTTTTTTTTTTTTTTTTTTTTTTTTTTTTTTTTTTTTTTTTTTTTTGGTGACATAATCTTCTTAGTTTATCTTTTGGAATTATATTAAAAGAATTTAACCGATTTCAAGGAAGAAATCGTATATTTTCTTTAAGTTAGTAATCAAAATCGATCAAAACTTTTCAACAAATTTCTAAATAATATGTTTTATAATTTATATGCTGGAAATTTCTTACCAATTTGAGAAATAAAGAATAAAAATCAATCTTATCATATTATTTTATTTATTATGTCAATGTTCAAAGATAGATGTTTTTCTAAATCAAATTCATAAATACAATTGATATATCCAATATAACGAATGAAATCGCATTGTTGACTTACCAGTTGCTACCCGAGTTTTGATATGTGGTAATGAATTAATCTGTGGTATTACTGTATAGATATAAAACAGCCACGACATGTGACTGAAAGACATCAACGTTATTTTGTTTTTGCTAATGATGAGGTGGGTCATTTAATCTGGGACTCCCCATGACTTGAGAAGAAGACTTTTGAAGTTTTTATGTTGTGGTCTCCCTCTGTAAATAGTAAATACTAAACATAGGTCTTGTTATAATTGTTAATTTACTTTTTTGAAAGGTTTAGATTTATATCCAAACAGCAGTGAAGGTTCATTTCTCATTTCTCTTTTTGGCTGTAAACAAGTGTTAAAATTCTTTGGAGCCTACAACTTTTGGAGTAATACTTTTTTGTTATCACCATGTAACCAAAGTGGATAATTTTACTACAAATTGACGTGTAAATTCATCTTTTTTTGTTTTTTTATTACCGAATGAGCGAATTTCAAGCAATATCACAAAAGCGTAAATCCCTAAATTTCAGAATGACAATACACGCGAAGATGAAGGCCAAATTCTGTTAGAAGTCTTACAAACTTGAAAACATTTTAACAAAAAAGAAAAAAAAAACACAAACTGTAAAGCAAGTCTTTTACTAAACATGTACATTTTTATTTTTATTTTACTAAAATTGAATGATCATATAGATCATGAACAAGAGATGTCTAAATAATAAATAATTATTGATGATTTGCAAAACAATGAACTTATTTGATGATTATTGTCCATTTGCATCTGAACAAGAGATACATCATATTTTGATCTTTTCTATTACAAGATTCCCACTAAGTCTCCATTGCTTCACTCTCATCAACAACCATCTCAATTACATCACCCATTTTGCTCTTGAACTCTCTCAGATTTTCCATCCACACACTGTAACTTGAGTTCTTCGCCAAAACATCTAATGAAACATCCTTCTTCTTCACCAGTGATTCCGCATAACTCTCAAACGCAGTAATCTTTTCCCATAACAAAGACCGCCTCTGCACATCGCAATTCTCGCTTCTCACCTCATCCAAAGACTCTTTTGCTTCCTCAAGCTTAGCCCAAAAGCAAGTATCTTGCGTAGTGCTAGCAAATTGACTTCTCCCACACTTGTTTCTGGTAGGCTCTCCTTTTTCTTTCCACCACTTATCCATTACTTGATACCTTTTGGGTCTATTCCCCTTCTCCAAGTAATGTCCACTACTCTTTGAGTACGTATACTTGTAGAAGTATGCAATGTCTAGTGGTTCTGCTAGGAGTTGGTAAAACTGAGTTGCGTAGACCCATTTATTTCCCGTATGAAAATCGAAAGGTAACTCGTTCTTCTCCACCATTTCCACTACACTGTCCCAAAAGTTAGCTAGCTTTGCGCGACTCAGGTTCACCTTCATATTCCTCTGGTTTGAGTACTGTTTGAAGTAATCGTAGTAACTGAGCTGCTCCTTTGATTTTTCGTTTTCGCAGCGCTCTTTGTACCACTGAATATCTAGCCTTGATCTCAAGACTTTACCAAGCTCAATAGCTAACTCAGCCGATCTCAGAATCGGTGCACGGCCTATTCTTGCAGCTGTTTCTATGCATTCCTTGGCTAACACACCACTAGGTTCGTCACAAGGGAATCCCAAAGATTCTACGGCTAAAGAGACACCAGCTTGGTAGCTATTGTCGGAGATATTCCCACCAAGAAAGCTTCTTGATTCGAGAAACTGGTGAGATAGTAAGGGCACGTAATGTCCATATCTGTTATGTTCCTCAATATTTGGAGTTGTTCCTGTGGTGTTGCTGAGTATTAGAAACATCCCACGGACTGAAGTAGCATTGTCTAAACAGACACCTCCTCTGTCCGAACAGAAGAGGTATGTTCCAAAGGGCCAGAACTGATCACCACTGCTTCTTGGAACGAGGTCGTGGGCTGAGACCACGTGGCAGAAGTTGTGTGCTAAACGTGAACGAGAGACTGAAGAAGAGAGAGATTGGTTCCCGAGCAGAGGAGAGCCGAAGGTGATGCAGAGGAGGCGGAATGACGGCGGTAAAGGTTGAGAGAGAAGCCAAAGTGCGGTGAGTGCGGCCAATGTGCCACCGGTTGAATGTCCAGTGATCACCACTAGCTTGCTTCCTTCTAATGGTAACCCTTCTTTGATCTGTTTGTTAATTTGAATTATAGGTTTATCAATTGAGGTGGTGCGATGGAATTGAACCAAACCGACCCAAAATTACTCAAATATGTAGAATGGAATTGAACCAATTTATAACTATATGAACCAAACCGAGTCATTTATACTAAATTGTTCAAACGATTGCCAAAACCAAAATAACAGNAGTGTTTAAAAAAAAAAAAAAAAAAAAAAAAACCGAATATTAAAATAAAAACTTTGATTAAACTAGTGTGCTAAGCATAAAGCTACCATTATTAACATCTTGACTCAGCCTTTAAGGAATATTTAAATAACTGGGACGAATCTTTTTTGAATTTCTTTGTATCGGCCTGTAGGGGTTGGTGACTTGGTGCCTGGTGTGAGATTGATACTATTTTTATAAAAAATACACTAATTGCTTAAAAACAACTCCTTTTATATTGGACAACATTTGGTTTATAAATTATAAATCATTGGAAGACTGAGATATAGTATCTGATGAGGACATATGGTCATCTTAAAAAAAAAAAAAAAAAACAATCCTCTTGGTAATTAGTTATTTACAAAAGTACCTAACGCAGCTGAAGAAAAGTCCATTTGATCACAAAAACCAAAACGAATAATTTTACGATTCTTGTCATAAATAGCATTAATTGAATTTGTTTCTTTCTATCAACTCATTAACTTAAACTCAAGTGTATGCAAGATAAGACAGAGAAAACAAAAAAACACAAACCTTAGATTGTAGGAAGAGTTTGAGTATGGCAGAGTCAACCATAGGGGCAGGCCCGTCTCTATAAAAAAATGAACCTTGGGCAAAAAAAAAATTTTAGGCTTTTGTGAAAAAAAAAATTAATCGTGGGTTTATTTTTTTTTTTAAAAAACCTTCTTTTTTAGTTCTTTGTGGAAAAAAAATTAATTATGGGCCTTTTTTATTAAAAAAAGAAATCTATTTTTGGGCCTTCAATATAGAGATTAAAAATTTTGGGCCCTATTTTTTCATTAAAAAAAATAAAAACAATAAAAAAAAAAGTTCAAAACACAAAAAATAGTTTAAAAATTTTGTTGGGCATTTTGGACCCTGGGCCTGTGCCCCTCCGGCCCAGGGTCAGAGCCGGGCCTGCATAGGGGGAGGCTCATCGGAGGCTAATGATGAGGACAAGGCCGGGAAAAGCCCTTCTCCGGCGACGTCCAAGCCCACGAGATTGCCCATTTGAAGCACCTCCACGGCGGGTAGAGCAACGTACATAATTCCGGCTACGTGATGGATCTGAATAGTCCCGGCGACATTAGCTGCGTGGCATAGAGTCCAGGAATCGGACCATAAAGGAGTTGACATCATGAAAGAAGCTTGTAACTCACTCGTCTCGAACCGACACTCTTCCATGATTAATTCTCGAGTTGTGGTAGAGTTGCAGTAAGAGTTTTGTTAAATTAGATTTCCGGATAAAAGGTTTCTTTTTATGTAATTTCTTGCCTCTTTCGTATTTGGTTCTTTGTCTCTCTTTTTTTCCCCGAGTCTTCGTCTCTTTCTTTATTATCATCATAATATTTAAAACAACTTGAGGGGAGGGTCCATCATCCCACGTTTTATCTTGAATCATTGTTTGAGCTATGTCCATGCCGTATAGGACAAAAATACAGTAGAAAATGCAAATAAAAGTATCTCATATTTGCCCTATTTGACCTCAAGGGTTTAGAGTTGGGAATATGTTTTGTTAAAGATATGAAAAGCCTAGAAAAAAGTTCTAATTTTGCAGAATTTTATGTGTGACGGATTGTGCAAAGAGTCGATTCTATCTTTCATGGTTTACTATGAGTGATTAAAAATTGAAGTTTTTATGGGATCGTTTTTTTTGGGGAATTAACCAATATCTTTCAGCTTTGGATGTGAGTCATTTACATGTCCCATAAAAAGTCTTATTAGTTACAAGTTAAACTCCCCACAAGGAGAGACTTCTAAGTTTGTGCTCCTCTCTCTCTACGATCTTATTAGTTTAGAGTGTTGAGTCTCAACTTCGATTTTATATACATAGATCATGTTGCTAAGAAATTTCAGTCCCTAGAAAGTATAGCATTTCTGAACTTTAATTAATGGTCGCTTCATGCCCAAAGTAAAATAAGATAATGTCGGCCAGTAATTAAAAACAAGCATGATTTGGTCACTGAAATTTGTCGTTATGTTCTAGCTAGCAATTTACATCTTTTATAAGATCGTCCGCTAAAATACCAAGAATATTTTTTGGAGTCTAAGAAAAGAAAAAATTCGCTAAACGACAAGAGCCGCTGATCTTTTATTTTTGTAGAAGTTGGGAAGATGAAGAAACCAGTTGATGAAATAAGATCATCTTGTCACTGACTGAGAGGTTAAACGAGTTGGTATTTTCCTGATGCTTTTGTCATATGAACTAAAAGTCGTCACCCAAAAGTCTCCTTTCTTAGTCATCATATAACAATTTGGTTGTAAGAAGATGGATGTATTATCAATACACAAGTATCACGCCAAGTGCTCTCTCTCTTGTCTTTTTATCATTGTTTGGGTTCGATTATAAGACAAATACATAATGCAATTCCAAGCCTTTTTTATAGCTCACATATACATCTACGTTGAGTACAAAGGTGTTATGACAAAACAATCGAAAATTATTATCTTTTGTTGTGTACTAGATCATGTTACTCATTCAATCTGACACTTACACCTCTCACAAAGTTCACAATTCTCTTGACTTGGGTTATGGTCATAATCCTTACTAATCAAAATCTCTATTAAGTTACCATCTCAAGTAATCTTGTAACTTCTGATATAATATATGATAACTATACCACAAAATGTAAAGCCAATCCATAGTTATTGTTTCTGGATTGTGTAACAGAATATGTTAATCCCTAACTATAAACTATGAATACTCATCAGAATTAAGCAGATTAAATCAAGGCTTCTTCGATTTGCAATTGCAACTAAACAACAATAAGATTCAAGATTCAAGATAGCAAAATCTACAAAATTGGATAAGCAAATGAGTATAGTAGAAGGGTTTGATTCATGTTAATAAACCCATGGATTCATCAATACACGATAACGCTTATCAAAACTGCAAACTCTCACAAATCCAAAGGAAAACCCTAATTCACGTACTCTCGTCGGACGAGGACGAAGAAGCTGCGGCTGTGGAGGCGGCAGCGGGGGCGACGACGTCAACGTCAACGTCATCGGGGTCTTTGGTCGGGTCGGATTTGTCAATGGAGGAGCGGAACTTCTCGAGGAAAGGCTTGAAAGCGATCTCAATAGCTAACCATCCAAACGCCAAAGCTGCAACAACCACAGTCGCTTGTTTTACTCCCGAAGGTTTCGCCATCGCTGCTTCGGTCGTCTCCTCCGAGTGTCGGTGAGAATCTAACATTGGGTGATGATGGGCTTTATGGTGATTTATATGGGCTGGTTTGGGCTTCTCATTAATTAGAGTAAGATATATTAAGATTTTTCTTTCTTTAAAAGAAATACAGGGAAATACAGTATAATTGGAATTTGATATGAATGTTGTTCGATGGTAATTTTACATATATAAAAACTGTAGAATATGGCTACAACTTATGTATTTCCGGTGTTTATGTTTACATTTCTAGTGAGGGTTGTATATATATTTTGGTTGTGATTGGAAATTTTTTTTACTAATGTGTCATTGAAAAAACTTCATAGTCTTCCATTTGTAGGTTTAGGGTAGATAAATGTGTTGTGTTTTTTTTTTTTGTTCAAGTTATGAATTTTATTAAATCATGTAACGATTTTGGGTTACAAATGCCAATTTGGCTAAAGTATCAGATTGGGAGTTAAGGTACCGAGGGATGAATATAAGCCAAAACACTTGAAAATGCGAGATAAGCAAGCGAATATCAAGGAGCAAAATGGAAACTTGTTCGGTGTACGCTCATTAATGAGCTTGATCTGGACTTGAGCATCCGAATAGATCAGGAGCTCCTGTAACCCTAGATTGCATAAGATTATTAGTAATGTGTTCTTTTTGTCTTTTATTACTCATGCAATCATGTTAGATCTCAGTAGAAACTAATTGGTTTCATTTTGGTACTATTTTGATTTCTTTATTTTTGGTTAAGTTTCTGATTATTACAATATTGTTCATTCCTAGAAAAAAAAAAAAAAGTCAAAGTAAAGAAAGAAAACCAAATCAAAAACGTATTATATCCCAACATCACAAAGAATTATATATGAATAATATGTTAAAAACTTAATTATTAGCAAAAAAATATTAGCAACAGACAAGGACATATTCAAATTATGTCTTAATTGTTCTTGACAACTAAAATTTCCTTCCTTCCAAAATTTCAATATATACATTACGTTCATCAGAGGGCGAAGAGACCGATGCTTCATATGGATGGCCTTGGAGATTTTATGAATGGTGGGGATTTCTTGATATCAAACCTGATAACCGTAACTATGGACAGAGACGTAGATCAGTTGATAGGAAACCGTGGAAGAACCGCAAGGGAAAGGGATTGATTGCGAAGCAGAAGTGGAAATCACGCTGGAATTGAAGAAGTTGATAGGCATTCCTCCAAAGGGTGAAGTTTGAGGAAAGCATCACACTGGAAAGGGTTTCGTCTTACTTATCCTGGAACTCTGACTTAGAATCTCAAACCTGAAACCAAGACTGAAGTGACTGATCACTTCAGTCTTGGTTTCAGGTTTGAGATTCTGTCTTTGTTTCATGAGAACTGCTTTTAACTATTTAGTTTTGCATGTTTAAAACAACCATTTTGCTTAATAAACTTTTTATGAACCAAAAAAAAAAAAAAAAAAATACATTACGTTCATCGTTCTATATATAAGTCAGTCAAAACAAACAAAAAGAAAAACAAAGATCAAACAAATCAAAATAATAAAATAACAAAAATTGAATTATTTTATCATAAGACAAAATATCTAAAAATTAATCAAGTCAACACATAAATTTCGATACGAGTATACTCGATGTGGTCTCATATAAACTAAAACAATGATTTAGTTAAAAGAATTGATTATAAGATGTGTATCAATTCACTAATAAGAGAAATCATATTTGATAATATCCTATAAAATCTAATTGGACACTTGAAGAAATTATAATTACACTTGTATAAAAATACAAATATGATCAAAATATCTTTCTTTAAGTTCTCCTCAGTTTATAAACAAAAAAAATTCATTATTTCTATTTTTATAACTCATGCACTCCGATAATAGTGAAATATCAAAATGTTTATACTCATTTAGATTTTAGATAAACCAATGCGACTAAGTTCATTAAAACTTCACGTACTTATTTTGCACTATGTATATCGTCTATGGTAAAAACTTTATTCACATCTGTATTTAAAATTACTACATTAGATATAAAGAAAATAAAAATAATTCTAGTAAAAAAAAAAGAAGTCGCATTTAGTTAAACTTTTGTTTATTTCATACACTTTTTATTAATTATTATTGGAAGTATTGATTGGAAATAATTCAATTTATTGAATTACTACTATTTTATAGTAGGAGTGGGGAGGATATTGCTCATATAAAATGTAAAGCATTATAGGTTAATTTTTAATGTGTGATTTTTTTTTTTTAAATGGAGTATTTTTAAACAGGTAGAATTTCTAATATACCACAAAAATGGAGGGAGTGTATTTTTTAAAATAAAACAGATGGCTTAAGATTATGTACCAAAAAAATTGATTATATATAATGGTGATATTCATAATCTATTATTAAAAAATGGATTTTATTTATCTCTTTATTTCTTTATTGTATATTATTAGTGATACTGATGTCATATAAAACTTGAAGTACAAACAAATTTTCTTAAGTATTCATATTGATGGAAGAAAAATAAAATTTTAAGATATTAAACTATTTTAAAAATTAATCAGAAATGATAACGTGTTGTTCAAAGGTAAATTCACATATATGTAGTAATGTAGATGGCAGAGTATGATCACAATTTATTATTTAATTTTTGGTGTTAATTATGTTTACATGTCTTGCGTCGGTTCAAACATTTTGATTATAATTGTAAAAGTATAAAAGCCATTAGTATATATGTACTTTACTCTAATGTTGCCCATTACCAAACAAATGTCAAAATAGAGAAAAAAAAAGTGACAATTAATGGTTTAGACAAAAACATATAATATACCAACACCACAAGAATCATATGTTACTATTAGCAATTAAATATTAGAAATGGACAGCGATGAATTCAAACTTCCGTCTTAATTGTCTCCGGAGACTAAAATCTTCTCCTTGACAAAATCTCAACACATCACAGTCACCATTGCCTTTATCCACCTTCCTGGAAACTCTGGTCTGGTTTTCATTTATCCAATCAAATTAGTCATACCAACCGGTTCAAAGATTCAAACCAACCTAGATATATATATATATATATATATATATATATATATATATATATATATATATAATAAAA